>CAXAMN010024328.1:224604-236672 GCA_963970005.1 Durusdinium trenchii | reverse complement strand
CTGTACTATGGTACACCCTGTGCAGTGTTTTCCTTTCATGTTCTGGCCTCAACATTTCTCTCACAAAATTGAAGAGTGGCAGAAGGGTGTTCTAATTGTTATGTGGACTTGTTGGTGCACTAAACACACACTGTGCGGTGCTTTTCCTGGGCTGTGCCTGCCTCAACATTTATGGGAGGACCTTACCAGTGCGGAAGGGGGGGAACTAATTGTAATATGGCTTTCTGGCTGCGCTATGGTACACCCTGCGCAGTGTTTTCCTTTCATGTTCCGGCTTCAACATTTCTCTTACGAGCTTCAATAGTCGGAGAAGAAGGTTGTAATTGTGATATGGACTTGTGGGCGCACAAAAATACATTCCGCGTAGTATTTTTCCCAGGTTGCCGTGGCATTAAACATATCTGGAAGAGAGAGGGGCTTCAGAGCTTTACGAGATACATGTCGCTTTAGAGGTATAATTGTAAGGTTGCCGTTTGTTTGCACTATACAGTGTGTGTTGCGCATGTTTTTTTGTGGAAAGCATTGCTCCAACAATTTATATAAGAAGTACAGGTCGTTCAAGGATGTCTAGGGTAGAATTGTAATCTCCGATGGCAGGGACACCATGTTTAGACAAGAGCATCGAGTCCTCCACTTTATCTCCCTTTCCCTTTCGGTTGTTCTAACTTTCGGTTGATCTCGGTTGAGCCATTTGTGCTGCACGAAAGCAAAGCGAGAATCTCCGGATTAAGTTCAATCTTGAGCTCAAGATGCCCAAGTTCATGTTCCAAAGGCATGTGGAAACTGTCGAAGCAGAGAGGTTCAAAGCTATTACAAAACACACTCGTAAAACGTCGACAAGGAAGGGGGGAAATTGTAATTTGCTCTGTGTGGTACCCACCTATAGATTCTTACAATTTCCACCCCCCCCCTCCTTTCAAAGTCTCCAGAAGTAGGCCAAGACCTCTTTGAGGGGGGGGGGGGTCAAAAAAAGGTAACATCCTCACATAGGCTACCTCAACCCTAGATCTTACAATTTTCACCCCCCCTATAGGGCTATATAATGCTATTGTTGTGAAATAAAAAAATGTAAGTTACAATGTTGACCCCCCCGGGGGGGTCAAGCACCGCAAGGGGGTGGTGATATCAAACATATAATAACATATATATAGGTATATATACGTGTGTATATTTTAACCGTCTGGTTCGGGTTTACATCATCTTTGAGGGTCGTGCCATCTACTCTTACACCACTTGTAAGTATTTCCCTCCAGTTCCAGCGAGCTTGCAAGTCTGAGCATCTCTTCTTGGGAAAATGCAGTACCTGAGAGCTTCCATTGACCATTCTTTACATCAGGACGGAGAGTCTTTGCCATGCTAAGCCATGCTAACAAAACGCATGGATGTTTTGTGGGGTCTTGGGCCGCTTAAGTCCTTGAAAGACTAGTTGTTGATAGCTGTTGTAAGTGATGCCCGTTCAAAAAGGTGTCCAATATTGTAACTTCTTCCACATATTGCAATCTATTTGATGTAAGGTACAGCCCTGACATCATCATATCCTACTATCCCCAAGGGCTAGTTTGTTGTAGTAAAAAAGAAGAAACTGTTGGGGATAGTTGGGGTGCTGCATCTTTAACTTGGCATGCCAACTTGTCATGTCCAGTTCTCTAGGTTGGACGAAGTCTTCGGGGGACCACTTGGCAATGTGGTACAGGTGCGGGAGGTCTCGTCCACAAAGCATGGTAAGGCTGGTAAGGCATTGTAAAGAGTTGAAACAACATACAATAGTCAAATATCGTCGAATGGGCTACACTCCCTGAAATAATCATGGAAGTGGATGGCATGGCCGCGCCGCTTGGATGACCATTTTTTCCTCTACTATAAACCGATGGTTTTCCACTTCCCCAGGCCAAGGTGGATGAACAAATTGGCAATTCAAGGCGCACGCGCGCAAGTGTAGGCCCAACCCACAAGGTTCGAGTTGAGATCTTGGTCAGAGACAGAAGGTCAACTGCGTCCAAAACGATACTTTCTTGCCCAGTCCAGCTATGGTTTGCAAATGCCATCCAAACGCACCTGCAAGTTTAAAGGAACAACATGGAACGACATAAACATGGTTCAGGTATCTACAACATTCTACACCAATTGTCCCCATGAATGATTGAATAACTGTTTGAACATGTTCAACTTCTTCAAGGGCCGCAAGGTCTGTGTTCCCTCTTCTAACCTCCGAGACTCATGTTCTTAATAAAACATCATCAATCCACGCCCACCCTCGCACTTCTCACATGCCGCACCTCTCCCACGGCCTCTCCACCGTTGCGGCCCCAGGCACGGAAGCAGCCCCCCCAGAAGACCATGCCCTCTGCACATCGGAGACCTGTCCCGGTCGATCCCAGTGCGGTGATTCAACATCTGGCGTGGCCCCGGAAAACATGCACCTTTTGATCCCAAGCTGGAGTTCAGGCATTCCTGATCCCTTCGGAGTCATTTGGATCATTTGGGGGCAACTTGACACTATTCTGTCCATGTCTTCGGTGCCGCCCATGCATGATCTTGCAAGCAAGGCGAGCTCGCCCCAGCTGGCAAGATTGTAAGCCTGTGGTATGGACCACAGGCTTAGACAGGCCAAGGCGACCTCACCACCAGCAACCAGTGATGTAGGTGCTTTATGGACCCTGGAAACCATGTCTTGTCCATCCAATATCCCATCACCATCCGAGTCCCTGGGTGCTAACTTGGTCTGCGGTTCTGTTGGCGTATCTATTTCGTACCGGTCTCGAGATCGGTCCGAAGACATCTCCAAAGACGTCCGCCAAAGACGTGCACGATTTGTTTCTGCACGATCCTACTCTCGGTCCTCAACTGCCCAACTTACCTGTGAACATGCCTTAAAGACAACAGCACGACATAGAGCAAGCAGTGCACAATATCAGACGAGAAAAAGAAACATGTAAAGTGTAAAATATATTATATATATATATTTTAATTGTTATTATATGCTTATCCATAATTAAGATGAACATGTAACATGGAGATTTTATGGCCGCTCTCATGAAGGCGCTTCTTTGCCAAGCTGCTGATCGTCTGGTCCTCCAAGAGAAGCTGCTGCTGTGGTGCAAAAAGCCAGGCCACACCACTCAGCCTGGGCGCCAGGGCCACGCCGACGTCGGTCGTCCGTCGTGCCGACGTCAGTGCCGTGCAGATGCTCCTCAACAGCACCAGGCACTCAGGTAGAACATGGAGTTCTACATGGTACGAGTAGAGCCCTTTTTCGTTGACCCGGAATGTGGCAGCCAGGTGTTTGTCTTGGTTCACACCAAGATGGCCAAATCAAATGCATCTGCAAGTTTGGGCCCCAAGAGGTTTTGATGATGACCTATCCGCACGGAATCCTGCAATTGAAGGTCAGGAGTTTGACAGTCGCTCATGTTGCTCACATACATGCCAAATACTAATCGGTGTATCATATATTAATCATGAGAGGATTTTTTTGGGGAAGTTGTCAACAGTCTGTGCACAAACATTGTAAAATACTGATGAAACAAGATCCGTTTTGGATTACCCAACGATGGTCAAGACTGCCTTTGAATATCCAACCAATCACTCTAGATCTATCAAATCGATCGGAAGCGACGGCACCCTGCGAACCAGCGGCTGGATGCGAACGATGGCACCATCACCTGCGAAAAGAATGAGGGTGCGATGAGCGACACGGAGGAGGAGCAGTTTTTAGTTGACGAATTCCTTATAGTTCCTTATTATTCCTTCTAATAGCAATGGCCTCCAACCTAGTAGCGACGGCCTATAAGTCATGGCAGTGGGTCATGGCACCAGGAGACCCACCGGCTGACCGCCGGCTCACATGGTGGACCGGTCGTGAAGCCGGCTCACGCACGGGTCACGACCCGTCCCCACATGGCGTGGTCGCTCAAAATAGGGAGAGTGCGTCCTAAACCAATGGGCATGGTCGCCAATGATTCTGACCCCAAACCGTGGGGTCTGGCTGCGGGTCCTCCAATTCAAACACACCGGAATTAGTATGCTGTCTCCAACGAATGAGCAATAAGCAAGGCCATCTGTGTGGGTCCACAAGCAGGTGTAAAGCAGGACAATGGAAAATAATGTCTAAGGCGCACAGTGGGTGACACGAGTAGCACCAAAGTCATCCAGGTTCCCTCTCATTCCAGATCCAAATGAACCAGTTTAGCTAGGTGGCCGAGTGTCTCCCTGTATCAATGCTTATCTCAAATGTTATATAAATAGTATCAAATAGTTAAAATACTTTTATATAAGACTTAAACAGTAAAAGTCTGCAGAAAGATGTGATTTGTCCACCATCATATGCCTTGCGTCCAAACAAACACCCGCGTTGTGCGTGAAAACCGTGAGCCTTGGATCAAGGTCAACTTCTCCCCCACAATGTCCAACCTCAGCTCGAAGCGTTGGACCGCCGAGGACCTGTGTCCACGCTGAAAAGGGGAATCCTGGAAAGGGGAACTTCCTCTGGAAAGGTCGAAAGAAAACGGTAGAACTTCCATGATGTTCCCCTTTTCTCTCTTTTTGCTGGGGGCACTTGGCAAGAAACCTGCCCCAAATAGAAAAAAAACAGTCTGAATTCTCTTGACGAAGATGCGATGGGAAACAGTTGGCTTCCGGCAGTTTGAATTTGAATCGTCGTCCTTGCCGTCTGTAATCTAACAAACACTCTGGTTTTTGGAGCGATTCCGTTTCAGCACTTCCTGCCCCCAGCACCCCCGCGCCCTCCTGCGCCGTGCGGCAGCGCGGCGCGGTCGTACTTGGGCAAATCCCCGCGCTCCGGTCGCTCGGGCGCCGCCAAGACCAGGCTCCGCAGGGCCTGGCTCGGTGCACCAGGTGTAGCGGATACAGACGTCTAAAGGCACTTGCTGGAAAGACGTCTAAAGCCAATAGAAACATCCTCTAATGTGTTGTTGTTAAAAATATCACTACATCGCAAATATACAAATATATTAGTTCTTTAAATATAACTTCACAAGTTCCTCTAGTAGGTCAAGTAGGTGGTAGGTGCTACAGTTGCCATTGCCCCAGCCTCTGGAGGCACTTCGCCCTCCAGGCGTCCCAACGGCCAAGTGCCCGGCCGGACGGCCGCCTCGCTGCTGACACTGCCCTGGGAGCGGGAGCGGTGGGGGTTTTCGGGTCACCTAAAACACCTGTGGGTTTTTCTTGGTGTGATCATAGTAGTAAATGTAGTCTATGATCATAGTAGTAGATCCACAAAAAGCTGCAAAAAACACATCTTTTTGGAGCTCTTTTTGGCCATCATGAGAGCTACGCAGCATCTGCACAATGCCGGCCTGCAGTACCGCGCCCACCGACGAGACCAAGAGCTCAGCGGCCTTTCCCTCCCAAAGCACCTGAGCTTGCAATGATCTCCGGATCCAGCAAATAGACACTGCAATTAATTCTTCGAAACGCGTGACCGGTTGTGTGGATGTAGTGTGCGTGCATGTATCTGCAGGAGTGGAAAACCCAAGAAATCCTAATCTATAGAGTCTAGTTTTGGTCACTTCATTATGTCTTATCCTTAATGTCCCATTCAAGAACTATGCTATAGACTCTACCCCAAAAAAGCTGCTTTCACAAACCGACTGGCCGTATACCTGTTCGAGTCACTGGAACGGCCAAAACGCGTCGCCGGATCGCCCAGCCTCTGGATCCGTCCATGGTGCCAGCAGCCGCACCTTGCGAGTGTAGGCCATCAGCGCGTCGCCGAGTGCAGCTCCGCACTGAGCTGGGCATCGAGCTGAGCCAATGGAGCCGTGTGCTCTAAGAATAGAAAGAAACATGTTGCAACAGGTGCAAACCCGGAAAACCCAGGAGTAGCAGCAGCGGATCCAAAAGATTCCGTGAAGAATTCTTGTGGGATCGTTCTGCAAGTCCCTATCTCTGATTCTTCCATTTCTTCATGCGCATGTGCATGTAGAAAGAGCAAAACCGCCGGAGCCATCGATCCAGAATGGAGTCATCCAAAAGAATCCTGTTGCATGGAGTCACGCCATGGGTATAAGAAACAACCATGGGTATAAGAACCTGTTTCCGTCTCCGGGTAAGAGCATGGCAGCAAAGTACAATGGTTGCATCTTTGCACAAAGTCCACTCATGCGGGTGTTCTGAAAATTGTTGGAGGTAGTCACTTTGTTGGCAAACTGAGCGAAAATGGTCACCCACAGATTATGACATTCTGTGTTTTGTTGCCACCGTGGCCTTGTCTCATTTCGGAAAAACTACCAGCCCCTGGCCCGACTGGTTGGGCTTGAACCAAGCAGCGCAAGGCGCAAGGAAGCCAGACCCTCATGTCATTCCAATAAAAAACAAAGACCTAGTACCTAGCACCACCTAGCACCACCTGATGATTGAATCAATTCGAATTGAAACAACACCATCCCCCCGAGCACCGGTTCTTCGGTGTGACACCACCCCGCCGAGCCGGCGTTACGTGGCGAGTTCCATGGCGGAAGTCTGGAAGGTGGTGGTGTGATCCGTGTCGACTGCAGGTATATGACCCTTCCAAAGACAAGACTTGCCCCTTTGCATGAAACCAAGATCTTCTAGAAAAGAGCACAAGGCAGGCTCATGCAGCTCAGCTTACCCTCGGCTTGCGGTAGGTAGTGAGGAAAAGACAAGGGTAGGAGTCTCTCGCCAAGCGAACTGTAGAAATTCCATGGTGTGTCGAACATGACGTCTCCTTTTTGGTAGAAGACACAAAGCCAAACCACTCTCCCACCAAGCAAATCAAAAACCACCAAGCAAAACGAAAAGGACACCGGACACCAGAAACCCTTTCTTTTGGTGCCAGAAGTTCTATGGCACCAAACTCCTGATCATACCAACTGTGAGGCATAGTCTGAACCAACCTTTTAGATCCTTCAATAGTATGTTCAGGTACCGTAGGTGGTTTTGGCATGTGAGGTGTTCTAGGAACCATTGCTGCCCAACTCTGAAAAGGATCACTTCACGCCATGAGTCCTGATAAAAGAAAAACCTGTCCACAATGGTGGCAAACCATGCACAAATGCAGCTATATACGCTCTATATATACACCGCTTTGCACCCTGTGGCCTAGTGGTACACGCCTCTTTCTCGTGATGTGTAAACCCCTGATTTCTTCCCGCCAACATTCGACACCCGGCCAAAGATTCCCATGAAGTCCCACGCTTTATCCCTCCACTCCACTCATTTCACCCCACCCGTCATCCGTTTTCACTGGACTTCTACCCAGGACTCCGTTTCAACATGAAACCGACGACAAACCACCGGCGAAACCGGCACCTGGCACTCCCTGACCTTTGGAGGGTAAGCCGTGCGCCGACCTGGAGGACGAGTGAAGTGGCCTGGAAACCGTGAAAACAACTTAAGAGGAGCACACCTTCTCGGGCCACATTGGAGCTCGAATACGTCCAGCTGGTGGTTTTACCATGGTTTACCCCATTGATGCAATTCTGTGAGGTGAATCGGGACGCATCATTCATAAACCCACTAGACTAAAGATGTCAATAGAGTGCGGAAACTCTTAACCTTTGCCAATGTCGGGTGCCGACGCAAGCTGCCAGGTTTCTGCTTCGTGACGTCCTTTTCGTTCAACATCTTGAGGTTACGTCTTGTGACTTCAAGGGATTGTACCCCGTTCAAACAAGCACTCCAAAACGCCGAAACGGAAGCGCCGAGCGGCCAGAAGTCCACGCTGCCCGTGGAGTTCGGCCGTTGCGCCTTGCCCACCTTGGACCTGGCGAGTTGTGAGCCTCTCACACCGATGTGTCCCGTGGGGGTGCTCGGGTGGGTTGGAAAAGACATCACTATGAAACACGATGTACTTGGTGAAGCTGATGAACCACACTGTCGTCTTGTCTTTGTTGCTCTCAGCTGTCTTCTCAGTTGGTGTTACGCATGAAAGCCGGCCTTCGTCTGTTGGGCATCCAAAAGCCATCCAAACTTATTTCAAAGTTGCTTGATCAAGCAATCAAGCAATCAAACCTTGTTCCAAACCTATTCAAATTTTATGTGTTCTGTTGATTTTTGTGTGTTTTTGCTTTGTTGCTTCTTGTGCTGTTCCCGCCTGGTGGTGGCCATATCGAAGCTGCTGGGTGCAATGATGAAGGCCTCAAGTGCCGGACTTCGAGTGCTTAAGGAACTGGGAAAAAGTCTCCCCCAGAAGGGAATTCACTCATCTTAGGGAGAATATTTTGTTCACCCCTTAAGAAGCAAAACTAACCCAGGCATTCCGTCGGCAACCAGCAGATGTGCAAAGAAAATCAAACCAAATGGTGCTTTCTTCACGGTCTGTGTGAAGTTTTGCTCAGAACCCTGGTCCAACTGGTCCAACGAATTTTGTAGGTTCTATGATAGGGCAGGTCTCTGCTCGTTTGTCAAGCTGAGCGAGACGTGCTTCATTGGCCTTCAACATAGATGGACACGGCGTCTATCGAGTTGCACGACGTCTACAAGAACCTGCCACGTCTATCCGTCCAAGGCCCAAGGCCAACACTAGCTTGACAAACTCGCGTGTTCTGCGCGCGCTTGAACGCTGGCTTTTGACATGTCCATGGGACACAGTAATAAGTATAAATTGCCAAATTTGGAGGGAGTACAGGGTGGTTGAGTGCTGCAGTGCGATCGTTCGTCACCAGGGTGGTGAGCTCTGCAAGACCACGACCTAGTGACTGGATTGGAATTCCCATGTCAATTTGGAGCGAAGCAAGCGAAGGGAAGCGATTACTATATTGACACCTCAAACACCTTCATGCGTTTGAGAGCTCCCTAGGGCAGCCCACCCTCAGTTTAACAAATAAAGTTCTGAGAGCGCCTCACTGATTATATAGAGGAAAGTAGTATTCCCCAACACTGGCGTCCCTGGCAGGCCATATTCGCCCCTGATGGACAGTCCGCACGAATCATCTAGTGTCAAGTTGGTGGGAAACCAACATATCTGTCTTCGATGGTTTTCGTTCTTTTTTGGTGCATCCCTCCAACACGTCTCTTGGACATGTCTTGATGTGAGATTCACACAAACCTAACAGCTTGCCAAACAATCATGGAAGGAGTTCCAAAAACACAGCGAGCGACTGGTTGGGGAATTTCCTGTAGCTCCTTGGCTCCCCAAAAGAACAAGATTCCACCAGCCTTAGATTAGTCCTAAATTCTCTCTTAGTCCACGATCTGCTACCTTTGGCATTTAATATTCTACATCTAATTTGATGCTGCCTCATTACTGATTACAGTAATTAAGCCCCCACCGTCTTCGAATCTTTGTAGCCGTCACTACTTCTTTCAGATCCAGTGTTCCAAACCGAACATGTTGGTTACAATGTCGCGGTTTGTTGTCTGTTGCGTTGGTCATTGGGTGATGCGCTGCAGTGCCACTGCAGCAAAGTGTCACCATAGGGTGGGTTGTCTAGCTAAAATGTCTAACTAGTTATATACAGTACTTGGGAGTATTGGCATGTATTGGCAAGCTCCATAGCACTCCAATCCTGTCGGGCTGGGGACACAACATACCAAAAACCAGCTGAGGCTCCGGGCAGCGTCGGGCCCACTGTTGGTCGACGGATGGCCTCCAGCGTGGTGGTCGTCCAGCATGTCGGTGGTCGCGCCATCGGATCGACATGACTTATAGCATTGCTGCTTGCTGATGATTGATTTTGCCTGAGCTTGGAGATGTTACCCAAGGCCTGGGGCAAGCCACTTAGCGATCTTACCGAGTTCCACGATGTTCCACGGAATCCAAGGGCCATATTTTGTCCTTCTCACACACGGTCTCAGCGCTTCATTCCGTAACAGCTTCCATGGCTGACGACCTACGACCTGGTCCGGTTTACCCGGTGCCAATGTGGCGACCTGGACTCAGGCGTCACACGTGTTGGCCGTTCGGAACACAGGAACTACACCCTTGCCGAGTGACAAAAACATCAGGGCGGCCTTGGAACAGCTACAGATTTATGATGATTTATGGCCTTCCGTCACTGTAAAGAGTAGGGCAACTCAGCATGTCCTCGACCCTCTTTGATGCTTCAAGGTCCCCTATCCAGTGGATGATAAGGAGTACGGCATGTGAATGAAAAAGGACATCTTACATCTGCAAAATGTGTGTTTGGGTTTGGGGAACTCACCTGATACAGTAGTCGCCAAATGCATACGCCAACAAAAAACCTTTTAGAGAAGCACCCACACAAACGAACCAAACGATACAACACACCCAAAGCAGCTGTTCTTCCATTTATATTACATATTTATCAGCTATTTGATGGTGTTCAATCACATGCCTAAGCAAAGCGTGTTCAATAACCTAGGCAAGTGCAAACTGGACATAGGAAATAAACCTGGACATGGAACAAAAGGATGGTCGCGTATCATCACCATGGTGAACTATGGTGGACCACCAGCTTTTCCGTCTGACGGACGTGGATCCGGCAAAAGTCCGACACCCATGGCCCGGACGGCCCATGTTACACTCAGCGGATGGCCAACCCCGTTGGATGAAGATTCTCCGAAGACCAAACAGGTGGTGAATTCCACGTTGGAGGGCTGGGTGTGCCCTCATTTCCAGAGGCTGCATGGAGTTTTTAAGTAGTAACCGTAGAGCTCCACAAAAAAAACAACTGACCACACGCCTTAGGTGTCGCTTCTGCCGAAGAAGTTGCTTAGCCCTTGATCTTTCGCTGTTGGCCCTTGATTCTTGATTTTTTCTTTCCCGAAAAAGATCCAGTTGTCCCTTTCCTTGATCCAAAGGACTTGGGATTGTCAGTTTGACTTTGATTCTTTCCTTGACTTTGTCAGTTTGTCCCTTTTCCCAAACACCTTTGGATCCAATGCACCTGACAATCGCCGCGAGGTACCAAAGCTGCCTGCGCGCGCTTTTTTGCGCTGGTTCGGGCGGGAGGAGCGCGTTGCTCGGACCGTTTTCTTTCGGGGCTTCAGAGACCGGAGCGGTACCAGCCTGAAGAGTTTCGTGTTTTTTTTTCTTGTGTCTCTGTGTGTTTTGATGTCCTTACATATATATATATATGTATATATTCAGAATTCAGAAAGCATATCCCAAACAGTCAGACACTCCATGCCTACATTGACCCCCTTTTCAGGTCGCCCCAAAACGATCGAACATGACGGACCCACAGGACCGGTCGCGACCGTGTGTGGGTCGCAACGAAACATCACGTGGAAAAGCTGCAGCTGCACGGCGGTTGTTCTTGTGGGCATCTGCAAAGCAATAGATGCTTTGGGGTGGTCACTGTGCAATGTTGCGCAAAGTTGGCCAGAGGAAAGAGGAAAAATAAGCTTGGGTGTGTTATCGAAAAAGAAGAACAAGCACTTTGCAAACCAAGCTTGGACTTGGAGTAAGATATATGTTGATCAACCTCAGCAGGAAGTTGGGTCCTACATATGTCCCCACCTGTCAGGTGAGGGTTGTTAGATTGTATGTCAGCCCCATCTCCTCCGTCTCCTTCTCCTCCTCCTTCTCCTTCTCCTCCTCCGCCTCCTCAGCCGGACCTCAACCACGACCATCCACGCCCAGTGTTCCCTGCCGGACCTCAACCGCAAAAACACAATCACAAAGACACAACCACAACCACAACTACAAACACACAATCACAAAGAAACCACCACAACTACAAACACACAATCACAACCACTACCACAAACACAATCACAAACACACAGCTACAAACACAACCACAAACACAATCACAAACAGACAGCCACAAACACAACCGCAAACACATCCACAAACACAATCACAAACACAAACACAACACAGGACACAACCACAAGCACAACACACAATCACAGCACACAACCCGAGGACCCAGAAGCAAAATCGAGAACTACAATACTCACGACCATGGCAACATGCTCCTCACCATGGCATCAAGACAAATGATTGAAATGTCATGGTAGGGATCACTCGAAGTAAAGTAATTGCATTTTTTCCAGTCTATTCAACATCAGGGCTTGTGCTGGTATCTGATGGTACAGTATCTGCGGGTTCACTGGAGTACTATCAGGTCTAGCTTCATTTACAAGACTTGCCTGCTAGCGATCTCCGCCATCCTATC
>CAXAMN010024328.1:206240-224594 GCA_963970005.1 Durusdinium trenchii | reverse complement strand
GCTTCATTTACAAGACTTGCCTGCTAGCGATCTCCGCCATCCTATCTGTGCCCTACATGAACCTCTCAAGACATTGAATGACTGGAGAGGGATCAACGGAAGGGCAAGAAGAACTCTTCCGTGTGGCTTTCAAGTATCTCAGAACTATGTGGGACACTCCACACAAAGGCCCTTCCTTGTGCCAACTGAGCAATTGGCCACGCGTCAAAAGAGCACGCTTGGGCGACTAGGGTTACCCACCTGAATCCTGGTTGGTGCAAATTGATCGACATCAGTGCCAACATAGGGTTTGTTCCAGACTCGCTCCAACGTGTGCACCCCCTACCCCCCTAAGTATGTACTTCAAAACACCGAATATGTTTCAACCAAAGACTTTGCACGTTGGTTGGTGCCGACTTCGACTTCCCCACAGCCTGGTCCTGGCCCGCTTCTGGGAATGCGGTTTCGCCTGCGAGACATGCAGTCCAAATCAAGCTGCTTTGCAAACCTGGTTGACTTGGAAAAAAGAAGGAAAAAGGGCTGCCGAGTCTACACAACTGTCGAATTGGCATCAGTTGATCGACCCCTCGCCGAACACGGGTTGACGAGGAAAACAATAAGGATGCGAGTTCATCGGGAGGCAGGGTTCAAGCCAAAAGTCTTCCATGGGTCAACGTAGATTGAATAAAACAAAACCAAGCCTCAACAGTCCCGATCATTGGAATATATTTTTTGGGGGGAGGGACTCCACGTTGCAAGTTTTCCTCCTAGGAATTCAGCACGCAGCGAAACACATGCACTGCAAAGCTACCGTGGATTGGAACCACAAGAGTTGTTGGCGAACACTATTCAAAAAGAAAATGATTGCCAGGTCTAGTCTAGATACCAAATTTTATACACGGTTTTGGTTTAATTCGGAACAGATAGACAAAGTACTCATGTTTACTAATTGTTCAAGCCACAACCTGGTTTTCTTATACATATAATTCTCGCACCAATTGCGTGCTGGATCTCCCATCCCCGGACTGTGGACGCCTCAATCCCAGTTGCCAGATCTACCACGGAAGTCCACCACGGTCAGTGTTTGAATCCAGCCGCTATGAAGAGGGGACGGTAGACACACGATACAACCTAACGGCAAGCGCTTTCAAAGATCCATTATGTCTTCAGATGTAGTTTGACGTCGCACTTTGGTACTCGCTGCAAGAGCATGCAATAATCCGCCGACAGCATCCGGTACGATGGGGGAGCGTGCCAGAGAATACTGCTCTGCGCGATGCTCAGGCAGCCGGAGACAGGTTTCAGGGGCAGCGGACAATTGGAGACACCTACGGACGGGGCTGGCCAGAGCCAGGGTACAGGGTAGACCTGGAGGTAGACTTTGACAAACTTCGGTGTGGAATTAGATTGGGTATTGCTGTGGAGACAAATTGACCTAGAGATAGAGACTTTAACCGGCGTCAGAAATGGCACACCGACTTTTTTGACAAAATTAGGTGTGGAATTGGGTGATGCTGTGGCGAAGGGAATACGTATGGACATCTACTGACGGGGCTACGAGGTTGGCCAAAGCCAGGGTACAGGGTAGACCTAGAGGTAGATACAGGGTAGACCTCAAGATCGATAGATAGGTGGATAAATTAGTTTAGATTAGATTAAGTTTGATTAGACTATAGATTTAGCTTGGGTTTAGAATAGATTAGATGTATGAATATATGAAACTACATTAGATTACATTAGATTCAGATTAGGTTAGATGAGATTAGATAGATACACGGATAGACGGATAAATGGATTGATTGGAAAGATGGATAGATGGACAGGTAGATAGGTAGATAGATAGATAGATAGGTAGATAGACAAATGGATGGATGGATGGATGGATGGATGGATGGATGGATGGTTGGATAGACAGATAGACCGATAGATAGACAAATGGATTGATGAACATTGATGGATAGGTAGACAGACAGACAGACAGATAGATAGATAGATAGATAGATCGATAGATAGACAAATGGATAGATTTAGACATATAGATAGTCGATAGCTACTGTAAATAGATACTCTAGCTAGGTAGATAGATAGATAGATAGGTGCAGACTTTAACCGGCCAATGCAATGTTTGGCTCATCTGCCACCCAGCGCGAGTTTGTGCAAGATATCTCGCAGCAACACACCTAGGAACCACACGCGCTGACTCCTCCGACACATCTAGCGGTGGAATGTGCTGCTCCAGGCTGTGCCTGAAGGGATACTTGGCTCCAAGCAAAGTACCCGGCAGCGTCGCGCCATCCGCATCAAACTCGGCCACAAAAATGAGTGGGCGTACAGGCTGGGCGTACAGGCTGTACTGTCTCGTTGCCGGAACACTTCGTGCAAAGAGAAAACTGCAGGGCCGTAGTTGTCGGACATGGTGGCTCTCTATCCCCAGAGTGCTTGCTGTGCCACTGGATCGACTGGTGTCGATGCACACAACTCCCCTGCGGTATCACGGTATCACAGACGTAGAAGGCAACGCGCCGCGGCACCAAACCATCGACGGCAACTTGCCCTTCAATCTGCAGCACAATGCCTTTATCTCGGAGATGTTGCAAGGAAGCTGGGACATCGGCATGTTCAGCGTGCAAATGCGTCAAGAGTATGATTGAAATTGGACCCTGTTCGAATGAGAAGTCTGGGCTTGGGTCAGTCTTCGAACCCAGCCGCTAGGAAGGCCGCACGGTAGACACACGACAATGTTGAATGGGTTCTCAATTGTGAATCTGTTTACCCGGAAAATATCCCTTCCTGGGATCTTAAACACGACTCAGCCAACGACTAGCTTGCTGAGAGTACTTTTCATAATTATAGGTGTCTCTAGTTCTTCTTCAAAACTGACAGCTTCTCAAAGCCATTAATTCCTTAACCAACTCTTTATGTGAAGATTGCTCCTCAACAAAGATTCAACATAGTTGACCCAGAAGGCCCCGGATCCTCAATAATAGGTTGTCTTTAAGGGTCCTCGATTGTGATAAAACCTGTTCACCAGAAAAACAAATCCTTTCCTGAGATGTTAGACACTACTAAGCCAATGACTGGCTTGCTGAAATCTAATTGCTAATTACAAAGAACCTGAGAAGGAATATGGATAATTACAATCTATGAAATGAAAACAAAGGAGAATCGTTTATTTTAGAGGACCTCCCATTTGTTTAGAGGGGAGGATCCCTTTTACTAATCAGGATCCAACATTACAACCTAACGGAAAGAGCTTTCAAAGGTCTATTATGTCTTGGGGTAGATTGACGTATTTTGGCATTGACTCACTGCAAAAACACACAATAATTGTACACATTAACCAGAAATAAAGAAAAAAACACCGGATACTTGTCAGTATCCTCTACACCATACCAACAGAACTGAAGCATGCATCTTCTTTTTCTAGCCACAAAGGGGTGGTGTTTAGTCCCGAAGTGAGTGGTGTTTAGTTTAGTCCATTAAGCACCACTTTGGAACTGTCAAAGATCACACGGCTTCAACTCCCAGACCTTCTCTTGATACCGGTGACATAGCGGAAGCTGCGACGACATGTCGTGACGACATTGTAGAAACCCGGCCATTTGGATGCACTCGCTCGCCGTCGGTTCGCACCCCCACTCATCAGGCTGCCCAGAGGTGCCCCCCCGCCTGAAACCTCTTCTGGAACGGTCCTCTGCTCGCGGCGAAAGAAACCAAGTTGGGCCTTGTTGAGATTGGGCCACTGTCCAAACTTTCGCCTATTACGAGGATGATTGGCTCTAGTCAGACTGCTCTGCCACTTGCCCTATGGCTACGCATGTATATATATATATATACAGTATATATATACATATGATGGCGGTGACTGGTGCAGTATGTATTAAATTGGCTGCCCTGCCTAATTACTTGACCCTTGTGTTTCAGAGCCCTCTTTCAATACACGTCCCTAAAAGCAACCATTCGTTTAGACCTAAAAGAGTTTTTTCTGATTGATAATTGATACCTTAAAATATCAGCAAAAACCTTTGAATGCCCAACATACCGTTGATTCTAACGTCTTTTTGTGATTTTAAATGTCAGGTTTCACCATAATGTAAGGTGTTTCATGGTGTTTCAATTGCCAGCTGGAGGGAGTACATCAAGGGCCCCCACAGCCCTCATCCCTGCTCCGGTCTGCTTCCAATGCTCCAAACCCAAATGAAAGCGATACACCCCCGGCTTTTGAATGTGCACATTTAGTTCAAACAAATGGAGTGAATCTAAGCCATTCTTCCCGCCATTGTTCAAACCCTTGAAATCTCCCACACCGCCAATACCACCACCAATTCACCATTCCCATGATGCATAGCCGTGGAAATTCCCAGCAACCACCTGCCCACACCACACCATTTCCCATCTACCGGTACATCCGGAGGACCCCCACCTTCTCAGGTGGCGGAACGGGGAGCTGTTCGTCTTCCTCCGACCGACCGGGCGGACCGCGCCCGGGCGGAACTCGGTTCGTTCGAAGGGCGGCGTTTTGGATTGGAGTGGTCCAGGATCGTGGTGGCAGGAGCTTGAAGTAATCATATCATCATTATTATAGATTCTTAGATGTCTACATATATGTATATATAATGGTGATATTCCAGTATCCTAGAATATCATCTGGTCTCCAAACTCCACGTGGCTTTGACTTGATAGGTCATGAGACTGTTTTGGAGACTAAGACATATACCTTGACATTCACGTGAGTTTTGGGCTTCGTACCCCCCAAACGTCCGACTGGGATTCCAACGCCAAGCGGAAAACCGAGATTCGGGTGCCAAAGTGGAGGAGTGTTAGTGCAAGCTTCCAAGCCAAGTCTAAAACAATATGAGTGTGCACTTTAATAGGGAGATCCAATGGGTAAACGGTAGACTGGTCTATTTTCCTTCTTCATCCTTCTTCCAGTGGCTCGTTCTCTAAAAAAGGTCTCCCTATTCCAATGCACACTCCTACAAAGCCGCCTGTCTTCGGTGCTGTCATCCAAATCAAGCGGGTCTGCCCTACGTCTCAGCTGCACCCATCGCACCGCCCGCGTGCTTCCGTCTCCCAACCTGTGCTGGCTCCTCCGCGTGCTCCGCGTCCGCGGGCGCCTGTTTGGCCATCATTTCTACAGAATATACAGTACCATAGAATCTGGGTGCGAAGCAATAGGAAATGATTTTGAGAATAGATTATATCTCTATCTTCATTCCTTGAAAGCTCTCCCAAAAGGTCCGGACCGCTCCAATTAACTGTGCTTGACGCCCAGAGACACAGAGACCAACCAAACAGCTGCACCAATACGGAATGTTCACGGGCGGGGTATCCCAGTCTTGTCAACCTCAAGAGATGGAACGGTGGAGGCAATTCTTAGGTTCGAGGCCATCGCTAGTAGAAACAAAGAAAAAAGACAAGGAAGAAAGGTCTACAGTAATACAAACAACATATTGCAAACTCCCTCGCACTGGTGGCGAGGAAGAGAGCCAACCATACTGAGAGACGGTGAATGTTGCTTCTCAAAGGAGAACACGTTGCTTATATAATACATTTGTAGGGAGCGGGTAGAACCAGGAGAAGCAAAGAGATGTCCTCCTTCATACTCCGTCTAACGGGGCCCTGACACAAGAAACATCTGAGATAAACTGAAATACCAGATGCTCATCTGTGGATGGAACCGCAGGTTTCCATGGTGACCTCACTCTTTCTCCTTCCAATAACTCATTTCATGGGTTCATGTCGCTTTCTCATATATTTCCTTTCAGACACACCTGGCGGAGCACGTTCTTCACTGTGTTCACGCTCCTGGGGATCAAAACCGTGAGCAAAGTTGGTGGAGCACAGATCACCATTCACCCAGAAATCCTTCACAACGGACCCATGCCTCATCGCGCCCCTTCTCCCGCGCCTCATCGCGCTGGTCACCAGCTTCCTCGACCGGCTGGTCGACCGTGGTAGACACCTGACACAATCCACCGGTCGGTTGAACCCGACACGCTCACTGTACGCGTTGGACGCGGGGGATGTGCTGCGCGGTTGTTGGCTCAATTAGACGGCTTGTTGTCGGCTCAGTCCCTCAATTCTTTGAGGTCGGTCCCTCCCTCAATTCTTGAAGTCTTGAATTTGGAAAGGCAAGACGACTATACCTTTTGAGTCGATACTGCAGGCTCGAGCCTGCAGTCCAGCTTCAGGGTCTGGATTAGAAAAACACCAGACAAAATATCCGAGCTGTTGCTATATGTTGAAACCAAATAGACAAATAGTATCATCTCTGTTTGATGATTCATCTGTGAGCTTTGTCGATACCGCGGATGATATGGAGGATTGCCATGTGTTGAGGTTGCATATTGCAAAAATACCTTGTTGAGGTTTGGCGTGCAAAGCAACAGAGCTTCATTTGCACTGGCTTTTGTTAGAGCAAATGTCTCCATCCATCGTGAAAACTAAAGCAGTAGCATGTTCAAAGGCTTTGAGGGTATGCTTCACCTAAGCCGAACACCCCAACTGGGCTTGTCCAAAACTACAAGCCCAATATGAGTTTCTGATGATTATGAGAGCCCGTTGGAAGGAAGGAAAACACGTCCAGTGCTTAATGTTGTTTCTGCCTCGAGGGAGCCGCTGGGAAGGAACACGCGAGACCGAGCTCTGAGAAGTTGAGTGGATCTTGCCTGCTAGCTTTTATTTTGCAGCACCAACATGTTGGAGCACATCAAGGAGCTTGTACCATGCAGTCAGTACTTGAAGCGCTGGCCCCTGCTTTCCCCCAAACAAATGTGCTGCAGGGGGAATGCCAAAGCTCACCCGCTATAGCGTCAGCACATGGGTATCTGTATGTATCTGTTTTGGCTCACATCCATATAAGATACCCTAGGAGTCCAAGACTGACACTATTTCTAAAGATGTCTTTTGTGACCCGAGCCCGAGTCCAGGAATTTCCTTTACTTCAGAGTTGCCAAAAATTTTTCTTCAAGACGTCTAGGGAAGTAGAATCCTGAGATCCGCAAGCTCGGGCCCCGTGCCTCACGTTTGTTGACCTCCTCACGTTCTTCGGCGCTTTTCTCCGTCTTCGCCGCCTTCGTGAGACTGGAGACCCGGTGGGAAGACTTCGTATGGTCCCAAGGTGCAGTGGTTTTGGTTTCTCCTGTCTAGGACAGGAGAAGCGCCTCTTGTAGCATCTAGGACAGGTTGCTGTAGTGGTTTGGTCATGGTTATTGTTGGACGAGGTGATAGATCCCTTGATCTCTGCAGCAAGTGACTACGCCAAACCTATAAGACCTGGTTACCACCTGGATGCGCGTATGCCGCATACCTTTGAAACAGAGTAGCTGGATGTAGCTGGTATCTTGGCCTCAAGATGCACCGAGGTTCTGCATCAGATTGAAATGACAAAGAAACACTCGCGTGTGGTAAATAGTTGACACACCTGTCCCAGTTCCTAAGACAGTAACCTTATAATGTTAAACTATAGTTCTGGGCGTTGGAAAAACAAAAAAAAACATAAACGTACAAAAACAACGTCTCCTCTCCTCTATGGAATGCTGCAATGACGGTTTTGCCGTACTCCCACGAGTGGAGGTCAATATCTCAGCGGACGAGCGAATATCTCAGCGTGCCTAATGCATCACGAAGCATGATGCAACACTTCCTGTCAAAGTACAAGGCCTATGGGTTCACCCAAAATGCTTGACACAGGTGCCCACAGCTTGACATATCATGACATATCTAGACCCCACATATTGGATCCTTTTAGGATCCTTTGAGGTGACGTCCTTTTTGAAACCCCCTTTTTCCGCGTGCCCGGACCCCAAACACAGCACTGCCGATTGCCTGCACCGATGTTCCCTCCTCTGCCTCCTCACGCCAAACTCGTTGTCGAGGGGGTTGAGGTTAGGGCGAAGAAAAATCAGCCATGGCTGAAAAAGGTGTGCAGAAACATCGGCCACCGTCGACGCTTGACTCGGTTTTACTTTGGGTTGACTCATGACTTCTCGACTTGCAGGAGCTCTGTGTCGCCTAAGGTCGTCTCACAGGTCGACCAAAAAATACGTACGCGTTTCTTCAAGTGCCAATACGATCCAATACGTACTCCTCACGAACAAAAAAATCGAAGAAATAAAACAAAAAAAACAACAACCCGTAGACCCCAAGCAGGTTAGACAACAACGAAGCATTCCCAAGTCCACTTTTGGGGACAAAAAACAACAAAACTCATCAAAAACCCATCAAAACCCCATCTCTTGGACCCCCCGGTCTTCGTCTTCGACGGCTCGAGTCACGGTGGTTGACTGTGTGACTGGTGCCCGTGAAACGAACGGACGAGAAACCAGACGCATTTTGAGAGTTCCCCAAAAACGGCACTTGGAAGCTTGTATAATAACTTCTATCAGTTTTTAGAGTTGGAGTCTCCTCATCTGTTTTTAGTTACTTTTCTCCCAGTTCAAGCGGACACTGGTGAACTGGCGAAGTGGGAGCGCTCCAACTTTGCCAAGAAAACTCGTCTGATTTTGATCGGGATCGAACCAATCCTGGACATCAAACATAGCATCGAGCAATTCAAAGTGTGCGCAACAAATCTGGTCGAAAACCAGCCAGAAGCCTTCAAAAGACACCACCTGTTGGTCATATTCATGGTGGATCATGGTGAAAATCTTTCGTTCAACTCCTTCACGTGTGATCAGTCCAATGAATGATTTAACTTTGGTGAAGCCTTCCCAGCAGCACATGGTGCACTTATTGTTCAGACATGGGTCCTATGATGTCCTATACATATACAACCTCCGCTTTCGCTTGTTGGAACGATTCATTTCTCCATTCCCCCCCCTTCGGCAGCCATCGATTTCTGTGGCCGATCAAATCCCCAAGGGGCCATGTCACACGTCCTTCATAAGCAAGATGAGACTGCAGTGGTTCATCTGACATAGTATATACCTGGACCTTCAAGGGGTGTCCAAGGCAGATCCAGTAGTAAGGGATTTCCATTGGTGACGCCCTAAGTAGGTGCTGCTGCGTAGAAAAATGACACGTCCTCCGGAAACGACTCCGTCCTCCCAAGGTCGTCCTCCGTCCGTGTACAGTGTTTGGATGGCTAAACGACGAAACGGTCTTTCAAAGACCATGTTCAGGGTCCGGGCTCCCAAAGCCCAACGATTCCGAAGTGTCAAAATTCCAAAGAAAGCGCCAAAAGCTTGGCCAAGCCCAGCCGAATGGATGTCATTTCCAGGAGATATTCGTTCTGCCTCAGTTCCCAGTTTGGTGACATTTCCCATCCAGCTTACTCCACTCCAGCCTCAACTTTTGGCTCTGGTGGTTGGCTTTCCCTCTTCACTTCCTCGACAGATTGCCCAGGGAATGAATGGATCCTCTTTAGCCGCGGCGTGCTTTGAATCGTTCTGAGCTCTTAATGTGTGGCATTGTGTGGCGCCACTGGCTCATACTGTGGGCAATCGCTTCCCTTGGTGGACCAAATGTGCGGACCAGTTGGGCCAGGTTTCTTCCAACCGGATTCTCCGGAAACTGGCTGATAGAAAACCTTGTTTTGAAAATGGCATCTGGCTTTTACAAAGCTTATCGTTCGTGCTTCCCTTGGCGTTCCAACTGATCCTTTGGTGCGTTCCTTGGAGACAAGTTCTCTTGGCTCGGATCGTTGGTGCAAATTGATCAACGCTTGACACGGTCAAGACCCAACAAGAATTGCTTCCCAGTCAGTCGACTGGTCCTGGTTGGCAGCTGAGAGCCCAGACTCTACAGTTCGGAAAACCATGTGCTGCCAACCAGTTGAGGCCGGAAACTCCATCAACACGTTGACAGGTCCCTCCTCGGCCACCGGCTGCTTTGCAGCCTCCTTTGGCTCCTCTAAGGGCAAGAGTTCTCGTGCCGCACGAGTGCCGTCTGTTTTCCAGAACATTTCGTGGTGACCATTTTCACACAACTTTACTTTTAAAGGTTGGACCAAAACGGGCCATAACACAGGGACTGTGACATTTCCCTGCCCCACCGCGCGTGGCTCTACGACCTTCGAAAGCATCACAAGTTTTGCGAGCCTGAGGAAAACTAAGCTTCAACCCAACGCCAAGGGGTCTCTCCAGAAAGAACAGAAGCCGTGGAGCAAGAGTGTCAACCGACAAAAACCGTTTTCTGGATGAGATCAAATTATAGTATTTGTGGCAGTGGCCGTGGCCTTCCTGTTTCGTTCGCGTGTTCTTGCAACAATGGACGAAAAGGGCTGTGTGAGCCGTGCAACAGGCAAACTGCTCAGCATTCAGATTGTATACCTCTTTGATTAATACATATAATATATATTAAACAGATTACAGTATCAGATCTAAGAGCAATACAACCTTAATGGATGGCCCTCCAGGTAGGCCAAGGAAGACAGACCACACGAGTCACCGTAGGTGATCCAGCCATCCAAGGTATCCAAAATCACCCACACAGAGTTCATCCTCACCACCGTAGATTGGTTCAGCCCTGGACTTCTTACCAAACTCCAACGGAGTTTGTTCCCTCTTCTTGCATTGGTGTTAAGGAAAAAGCATCGACCATCTGTGCCCCGACCATCTTGGATGTCACCTTCCATGTCGGAGGCCGACATAAAACACAACTCTTTCCCAAACACCATGTAATGTACGGCATATACTATCCTTGAGGTGGTTGATTTCCAGGGTGGGGCGATTCGTTCCCCATCGCCCGTCTGCGCCCGTCTGCGCTGCGCTTTTTCGTCTGTTGCCGGTCCTGTTCCGGACGGTCCTGGGGCGATCCATTCGGTGGGCTCGGCGCAGAGAGCTCGGGCACCTGAGAGATCGCGTCTTGGCACGAGAGGATCGGGTCATGGCGCATTCATCAGATGGGTCCTTCAAGGTGGAGACAAGCTTGCTGGGGGGTGAGTTGAGGGATGGAATCTGGTCCAGGTTGACTTCCTAAGATTCTGTTCAAAGAGACTCAAGACATCCATCTCATCGATGCGATTTCTTGCTGTAGTCAGAGTACTACGTGACATTCACGTGCTCCGGGCAAGATGAGCTGCGGTTCGGTCGCTCCAAATTGATTGGGATCGAGTGATCCTTTTCAAGATACCAACTGCAGTCTTCGAAGGGGGGGAACTTCACAACCAACAACTCTGCCAGGATGTCCTTCGTAAAAAAAAAGGCCAAAAAACGCGTCCCCCATACACGACCATCAACCCATCAATGCACTTCGGATTTTCGGTCCTTCAGTACTGTAGGTCGAACAGCCAGTGAAAGAGAACCAGGTTACTCCCAGCAAAGCGGACAGCCCTGGGGCTTTGAGAATTTGCGAGCTAAATCAAACAAACATGGGATATGGAAAACGTCCCCCAATCACTTTAGTAGGGACCCCATAACTTGTACCAGTAGGAATTTATCTACTACTATATGCCAAGCAGTATACTGTATACTTTATTCTAGAAACAGTGGTTGTCCAAGCTCCATGCAGGAAGAGTACAGCGGTTTCAGAATAGATGGCACAACCCCCAAGATGTCTTTTAGATGGGGGTCCATATAAACCACCTCTTGGGGTCTGCGCCATCTGAACCCATGTTTTTGGCGCTTCACGGGACCCGTCCCCGTCGTCGGCCTCTGCCGCCGGCGACTGCGGTCCGCCGTCCTGGCGTCGAGATGTACGGATGAACACAGGCGCGCGATCAATGGAGCAGTTTTGTGGATAGCATCCCCTGAAACTGAAGTGGAACATGCCCCCCCCCCCGGAAGACTGTCTTCCTCCACTAACAGGGGCTTTCCACTTCCATGATTGTTTCAGTGAGGGTAAACTTCTGGCGACCGATATCCTTTGACCCTTGTGAGACTTGTGAGTATGCTTGAAGAGCACTTGTACGTGCACCATGAACCAGTGGTTGGTCCCCTTTGCGCTGGTGGGTGAAAGAAACGTTGATTCGGAAAAGCTAGGTCCAGGATCATTGACCCCATGAAACATCTTCTGGCAAAGCCAAGCCTTTAAAAACATGTTCTGTCACAAGTCGCATAAGGACATCAGCGGAAAACGCCTGCATTATATTTCCAGAAAGACTGGCAACGTCTAGCAAAGCACAACATCAAAGCATAAGCCTGTTCATCCAGGACATCATGCTGGTTGCAAGAACTGTGTCAAAGCTATGTTGCGACATGACTGATTGCACCACAATAAGAACCGGACCCTAAAGGCACCAGCAATAGCGTAAGGGTACTAATTTGCCCGCAATGTGGGCAAGTTGTGTTGCAGTTGCGGTGGAGGGCATGAAGCCTCACAACATCTTTCACGCAAAATAATGTAGTAAGATTATTCACGCAAGAAAGAAACAAATCAACTTTCATCGAACCACGCGTGTGAAAACAGGATGGACCCCCAGGGCCACAACACAACTCGGCATTGAAAAACTGCAGGCAATGATCCTGCAGGTTAAGCAAAGGATGGGCCGCATATCCTTCACATGACTTCTGATCTTGGTGGGAGGTGGCTGTACAATTACAAGGAAACCAAGCCATTCTTGCTGCAACCACCAAACACAAGGCTAAGCGGCGCCATGGATTCAATGCATATTGTGCTATCGCCCCTCCAAGTTGGCCGGCACGACAGGTTCGATCTCCAAATCGAAAACAAAACCAACACCCACGCCTCTTTTGGCTCTTGCTGGTTCCCAACTTCTGCTGGCTCCTGGTGCGTCAGCTGCCAAAACTCCTGGTTGAATCTTGTTCTTCTAATGTACTGCTTGCGCGGCTTGGGTTGAGGTTCACATGTCTGTCAAAAGGTCTAAGGGGGTTCACCCGATAGGTAGAACACTGTTGAGGACAGGCTAACAGGAAAGACCAAAGGATGCCTTGATGAGAAGACTCCGTTTAGTAAATCCCCTACAGCCAGGGAGTGATCCGGTAATCAGCGTTGAAAGCACATCGTGGAACTGCGCAGGTCGCTTTTGTTTGCCTTCTGAAGAGCCTTCAAGTGCAACCGGATGTGCAACCGGATGGGTACACATCACTTACACTTGCTGTTTAAGGAATCTCCCGAACGTTACATTGGTGGAACACCCTAATTGGCATCTCCATGTCACGTGAAGTACTTTTGGAAAGATTACCCATTAACCCAATTGAAACAGCGTCAATTCCCAAGCAACGTATATGTTGACGACTTTGTTAGGGTTTGAATCAACTGGCTTGGAAAACTTGGAGGAGGTTCCATATGAGTTGAACTGGAGGATTCTCAAGGATCTCACCAAGGCCTCTAATGCGGTGCAGACCCCGCAGCCCCCTTCTGTTGTGCTCTAGCATGATTATATATCCAGCGTTTGATGAAATTGAAATGGCCACCAAATGTCAAGGTTCCAAAATAACATGTTTCCTGCAGGTAAACCACTGAAACAGAAAGGTTTTTTCGAAACAAATGACATTATTGGGTGATTTGGTGGAAGAAGGTATCTACCATTAGGTATTGGCACAGGTACATCAGGTACTTATACATACATAATTAATCACATTTGTCTCAAGATTCAAAGGGCACCACACAAACAAGGAGTGGTTGAATTGGCATGAGGCAACATCTCAGCCAACGAAACATGCTTTCGGACCACAATATAACTGTCTTCTCACCGATTCGATGGCATGTTCAAGCAATCCCAACTCAGTGTCCTCAGGAGGGGGCTCTTTGGACGCCTACAGTGCCCGTGACGCTTCGTGACGGAGGGACCGCACATATCCCAGTCATGTTCGTGAGAAATCTGTAGATCGCCAAATCAACAGAAACAGAAACAACGCTTCTTTCATCGAACTTCAGTACACAAAGCAAAGTGACCTCTCCACTTCGCCTGTCACCATGGTTGCTTCATGATTTACTCAATCATTTTTTATAGAACGTTCTTCTGCAGCATCATCCAGTGTTATGCCCTTCTTCTGCTATGAAGACATTGGATAGGGGTTCTTCATACCTCCAAAGCCACCTTCAAACAAAGAAGAGAATCTCCCACCGGATCCCGCCTCGGGCACATTCCCGGGTTCCTCGAGCTGCTTTCCAACTGGCTGCGGTTCCTGGTGCTTCGTGTGCTTCGCGCAGCCATGGAGAAAACCACAAGGTGCTTGGTGTGGTGTTAATTTATCTGCAAAATATGCGTCATTGGGGATCATGTGGCATCTTCCTCAGATCAAAGATGGAACGTATATATACTGTGGACCAATGACTTAGAACTTGTTAGGTCCAATTACATAGGTAGTTGCCAGGTCGGTTTACCAGTCATCATGGAGCAGAAAACATTGGAAATCTACCTGAACTAAATGAAAAGCGATATGACTTAGGAGTTGCGCACAAAAAATGATATCAACATATTGTTGTCCTTGATTTCTACCATTCCAGGAATCCTCAAAAGGGTGAGGGTGTCTTAAGTGTCCTGATCTTGTCAGTTTTGCCTCATGATTTGGGACACGTGGTTCCTCATGACATGGGAGATGTGTTTTGGACTATACTTCCGACAAACCCTATGTCAGTGGTGGCAAACACAACCAACCAGCATCAATCGAACCGAACTATATTTCCACATGTGGTTCAGCCCCTATTTCACCAACAAATCGACTGGCCCAACTTTTTTGGACCGTTTGGAGCATTGCCATGGCCACATTATACTTGGGCGATGGCTCAAAAATGCTCAAGAGTTACGTCAGTAATTTCTAGACGCACCGGTTGACTAGTCTAGTATGGTCTATTATTGGCCTTTTTGCCCAGGCCAAGCTTGCATGCATGCTCCAAGTGAGGGTGCGCTTGGGTCAGCGAGCACAACTCCCTTTTTGCTAACAACTTGTGGGTTAGGAAAGCACTGCTTGGCTGTTGGGGAGTATATATCCTATATGTATCGATACACTTCAAGTTTGCAGTTATACTGTCAAAATGTTCCGACCCCTCGTGTCTCTCCCACCAACCGCGATCGCAGTCAGCCTCTGCCATCCCAGAAGTCTTACGTTCCACCTTCAGCTCCGCCTGCTCGCGCCACAACGCAAATAGTGCCCACCAAGGAAAATGAATGTTGAGTCACGCTGTCCTTTGTATGTGTTTATAAAAGTGTATGTTCGACAATTCGCTTTGTTTTTGTATTGTGGCAAAAACAAATGCAAAGGCAATCGGGCCGCAAAATCAGCAAGCACCCTCCTAGGCACGTCAGCAAAACGAAAAATTTGGACATTTGGTTTCGCAACCCGTTTCGGCAATTGTTGTATCGGTTTGTAGTGTTTTTGCGGGTCGTTTTTTTTTGTGTTTGTTGTATGTTGTTTTGCTATCTTTCGCGTGGGTCATAGTTGTTTATTTGGTCTTTTTGTAGGTCTTTGTATTTTTGTATGTATTTTGCTTTGTATTTTTGAAAACAATACGAGAATAAAGTCGCATAGGAAAATTGTATTTTTCGAAAATATGAAAACAATGTTGTATCTTTAAGAAATACAAGTGTTCACCCTTGAACTGCGAGCCGGCAAAACCCACCGGCAAAAATTTTGACAACCAGCGAAACGTGGTCAGGCTACCCCACAACCACGAGAGGCTGCTCCAAGAGACAAGGGAGCCAGCTACCCATCCCACCCATATCAACCCGTATCAAGCGGCAATTTCCTTGAATATGGCTTGCGTGTTCGCCTTATTTTAAGGGTTGTATTGTTGAAAACTACAAAGAAGTCAAACATGCATTTATTAAAATACAACTGGGCAATTTGCGCTTTCCAAAAGTTTTTGTCTTTTCATGTTTAAATCACCCTTGTGCAGCTCTCTGGGCGTGTTTCTAGTTTAGATCTAAAAAACAGCAAACTCAGATTTATACAATGAGGGAAGTGTTTCTATGTTACTAAATAATCTGCTTAAAACAAGCCTTCTTTATGAAACCACGAGCCAGCATAGGAAGGATGTAGATACCCAAAAAAGGTTAAGCACGCATATTTATACTCAAAATGACGAACCAGCATTGCATGATGGCCAAAGTGAGCAAGTTCTTCTTCTGTGAAATACGAAACCAGCATCAGGTGGATCCATTTTGGCAACGACTCAAAAGTCTTCTGCTCCGTCTCTTCTCCCTCCACACTGAAAACGAAATATTGTTCTAATTATTGGGGTTTGGACTTTGGCACCCCACCACCACAAAAACAAATCAACAATTTGACATTAAACAGTTTGACATGTGTTCAGACTTACAAAAGCAATGGAATGTACCATGTGTTATATTTGTACATTGCTTTCTGCTGGCAGGCGTTTCTTTTTTTGGTGATAGCTTTGTTTTGGTCTTGGTTTTTCTACTCTTGTCTCAAAAAATGTGCAATGGCTTCTATGGCTTTCTGGTTTTTGATGGTTTACTGTCTCTTTATGGTTCTGAATCTGAGTGCTGAGTGCAATTCTCTTGGGACAGGGATGCACAAATATGATGGGTTTTGGCAGGGCGATGGCTTTATAAAATCGGTTTCTGTGGGAGGGGTGTGCACAAATACTATGGACTTTAGCAGGATGGGTTTATAATTAGAAGAATGTGCAAAAATACGATGGACCTTGGCAGGGTGAGGGATTCATACAATACAATGGGTTTTTGTGGGAGGGGTGTGCACAAATACGATGGACTTGGTGGGCGACGGAAGTAGTCTAAGAAACGAACAATGCCTCACTGGCCACGTCGCTTCAAACAACTTGCGGAAATGCTCCCTGTCAAAGAAAGTGTCCTCCGAGATACTGGCCAGGGACATGTGCCAGCCAAGCCCTGGGCATTGGCGTCACAGAGTGAAGTTGCGCAAGAACACGCAGCCCGCCCATCGTGGCAGGCTTGCCGATGTGTTTGGAAAACCTCCAAGCATTCTTCCGCGCCATTGGCCGAACCCAAAGAAATCCAGAAAATGAAGCCCTAAACCAAGCCCAAAGAAGTGAAACCCTAAACCTAACCCCACGAAACCCTAGAGTTGAGACCCAACAAGTCTGGTATGAGGCTAAATCATTGCATCTGTTTGCTTTGAATGATTTCAGTACGTTTTGTTATGAAACCAAAACAACAAAATTTATGAAACCATAAAGAAGTAAAACACGTAAAATAGATTGGCCCTGTGAACCAACCCGATGTTTTCCATACCATGTTTCGTAAATTGTTCATATGTTTTTCATAAAATGTTCATCTGTTTCTAGAAAATTATGAAAAGTTTAATGAAAAATATGCAAAGTTGTATGAACAATTTTTATGAATTCAGGACTGTTGGAAAGTTGACGAAATTTTATAAATGTTACAAACAATCCTGAATGCATTAAAACTATTCATACCAGTTTCAAGAAAGTTCATATTTTCCTATAGTTTCCATAAATTTGGAAAACATGAACATGTTATGAAACATGTGTGAACAATTTATGAAACATAGTATGGACAAATTTATGGGTGGTTCACAGGGCCAATTGTTGTTTACATGTTTTCTAATGATTTCATAAATTTGGTTGTATTATGTTGTAATGGTTTCATATAAAACAACATACACAAATATCTATGTTGAAGTGGTTTGCGCCAACTTGCTGGATCTCAACCCTAGAGTAGCGTCACTCGCAAGGTGGGTTACCCGGGTTTTTCTGGGTTTCCTGACTCTGTCAAAACAGTTTCCTGACTTGGACGAGTTGGTGTCGTGACTGACGGTTTCCTGGCTCTGGTGCAGGTTTCCTGACTCCGTCTTCTCCCCAGAATTCACATGTCCATGGCACAGATCCGCTTCTCGATGGCGTCCTGTTCTTGTGATGGATGGAGTACACTACCCTGCCAGGATTTAAATAAGTCATTAGATTTATGTTGACCACTCGACCATGTGTCGACTCGGTCTAATGAAGGAGCCCTATTTGTTTGGAAAGGCAAGAAATGGTCAAGGATGCTGTACGGTTTGGATGTTCACTGGTTGAAGGAACTACCCAATATTATACGCAATATGAGTCATATCGGGTTGAACACCAGCACATGTTGCTGCAAACTTCAAACATGACACCCCATCCACTCCGTCACATGTCACATGTCCCTTCCCTGAAATAAGTTGAGGGAACGTCCGGTTTACACCAGTTCAACAACATTCTTGTGTTTGTTTTGCAAGACACATTGCTACAAAATACATTGCGACCAGCGGCGATCTTTCTTTCGGGTCTGATATTGGGATTGCTTGTATTCTAGCTACAGCTGTCAAGAAAATTGACCTAACCATGGCATTCATCTCATGCTTTTCTGGCAATTCGCTAGAAATGCCCTTGCCCGACCTCGCCAGGAGGATCTGGCTGAGAGTTCTCAACTTGCTTTGGCTCCTGGGATTAAAATCGCTTGAAAGCAGGAAGGCAAAGGTAGAGCTAGAACACGAGTCTGCGTTTCGTGTTGAATACGGCTTTAACAAAAATTAGCCTAAG
>CAXAMN010024328.1:165857-206230 GCA_963970005.1 Durusdinium trenchii | reverse complement strand
AGTCTGCGTTTCGTGTTGAATACGGCTTTAACAAAAATTAGCCTAAGGTGCCAAAGCCAATAAGCCAATAGATACTTCAGTTTCTATCGACAACTAGCCATGCTCTGGCCTCCTATAGTTGAGCTACAGCCACTGTTGCAAGCACGGCCCAATCAATATACCAGTAACTTCCCGCACGCTTTGTTTATGATGTAAATCACGGTCAAAACTCCTGGGATTCCACATATGCTCTAACTCCAAAGTCCTCTGAAGGCGGCTGTGTCTGCTGTGTCTCCGTCACTGCGCCCACGTCCTCTCAGCACGCCCGTGCTTGTCCGAGAAGGGGATCACTGGGTGGGAGGGATTCCGAATCCCCAGTCCATGGTCTTTCAGGCCTTGGCAATGGCTGGCCCTTCAGGGTGCCCGGGTTTCACGTATGAAGCTGGGAGTGACCGGTGTCCCAGAAATGGACATTCATTCCCGACTCGTCAAAGGATACGAAAAACAAACACGTCTGTCGCCGAATCGAATCCTTCTCCACCCACAATGAGATGGATATGGACCTGGATGTTAATCTTCCTCCATTCTCTCTGCGCAACAGGCTAAAAAACGGGTTGACCACATGTCACATCCTCATGAAAGAATGTCATCAATAGAAAATGGCAAAACGTCCCGTACAAATCCCTCACACAAATGGAGGATCGGGTCATCCAAGGTCATCCTACCCGGTCCAAAGCCGTGTCGGGTGGTCGGGGTCGTCGGCCAGACCATGGCGAGGGAGGGAAGGCTCCTTTGAAAAGGGCTCCTTTTGCAATGGGGTCAGAGCTCTCAGAACATCATGGAGTCATGTGTTACGGCCAAAGCCGCGTGCCGGGCAGCTGTCCCAAACATTCCTGGCAACGATCAATAGTACAAAGCGTGGGGACTACCACACTTAGCAGGCCCATAGCATGCATTGCACGTTTCCGGCATCCCTCGTGACTGATCAACCTGCTCGAATCTATTGTGACAAGCAATCTAAAATCTTTGTATAAAGTGATCTGCTATGATCTGCTCAATCAGTCGAATCTTTATGAATGAATTTGGGTTTGAAACACCTCGCACTCCGCCAAAAGTACTGTGCCATGGTGTCGGATCTCAGATCGATGGCAACTCTCAGGAAAAAGGGATATGTAATTAGGTCAGAGTTGATGGCACAGTCCCAACTGTTATGCTCCCGATTGAAAGTGGTCTGCGATCGTAAAATGGAGTGCCATCCAACCCCTGGCCAATTCCCCGGCCTAGTGTTACTGCATTCCTTCTTCAGACCGCGCGGACTGCACCTCCGGTGAGGCCGGCAAGACTGGGCTCTCCTCGGTCTGCTCCTGATGAAGAGACGGCAAGCGAAACTGGACCTTCCACTGTGGTCATGAGAATAGATAAAAATGAATTGATCCCTGCAGGCCTACGGACACATAATTTCAGGAATCCAAACATGCAATGACATCAATGACCCAAAAAATCAAATTCAGGCCAGCACAGGGATCATGCTTTTCGGATGGTTTGCGTACAAATTGAGATGAACCCACTTTACCGGACTTGCAAACTCTTGCCAACAACACAAGATCGGCACTCTTTTGAAACTGAATGATCTGCAAACCAACTTGAGTAAATCTCATCTTGTTTCGGATACGGGTCCTATTCCATCCGCTCCATGTCCCCTCTCCTCGGGCACGGCCGTGTTGGGACTCTGCACGGAGTCCTGGCGGGGTTCAGCGTCCGACGGTGTGACCGGATCCAAAAGAAATGGCGGTGTGGGATACACGCCCTAGAGATGTTTCTGAATGTGGGGCACACGGAATTCAGAAGCGTAGATATATTCGCTCCTGGAACAAACATCAACGCATGAACGCATCCACTTCGGGCACCAACATGTAGACTTGATTCATCAAACCCCCAGATCGTGAAGAGGTCTTAGAATCCATACCCTGGGAGCGTGTTGATTCATCCAGACTTCTACTGGGAACCAGGATGCACAGGATGCACCCTCTGATTCCATCTTGTAAGCGTACTTACAGTCTTCCCAGTGGTCCTTGGGGGTCTCCCTATTCTAATACTGTTCCGATCCAAGGCCTCTTCCCCTCAAATAAAGGACCAAACCGTCCACCGGTGACGCGGACATGGAGCGGATGAGAGATGACGACAGTGACCGCAGCGATGGGCGATACGCGATCGAAAAGACCCACCTTCTTCCAAGCCGCCTTCGTCCCAGATGCGTCCCAAAAACTCTCAACCAAGAAAACGATCCATGTCGATCCACGGTTTTCGGTGCCCCAACATCACTGAACTTGAGGACCCCCTGCCGAAACGGCCAAATGCCACCCCCCCGAACATTCCAAATGCCACCCCCCGTCGCCCGTGCGCCGTTGCGAAGCGAAGACCACTTACAAAAGGGGCCCATGGCAATACCGCGAGCACATGGCGCAAGCTCGAACAAGAAGCTACTAGGAACAAAGGGCACTTCTACGAGGAGCAAGGACTACATTTCGGGGTCCTTTGCAACAAAAACTCCTAGCCGGGTCTTGAGGGCTGCCAAGTCCTGAGGGCTGCCCGCACATTTATAAGAAAGTGCATGTTCCAATATGACGGCTCAGGCTTCATTTGAGGCCTAGTATGAGTGCTAATCCCGAGTACCTCTTAAAAAAGCCTCCCCAACTGAAAGAACAGAAGCCCTAAGTGCGGCTTATACGTGTTTTAAATTACCGCCCTTTCAAGCCGCTATACTAAACTACCGACATGGTCGACTTTTCGACTTTGGGGGTAATTTCTTTTATTAGGTTCCAAAAAACAACCGTAACTGCCCACATCTGTCCGCCCTGTGTGTATGCACCATGACACGCCGCGTTTACATCAGCAGGTTTTCCTTCCTCCAATGGCACAGACTCACGCAAACGCACTTGCCGTGCAAAACCGCATGGCACAGCGACATGACATCACCTTTCGAAAGCTTTGGTTGTTAGTCTAATGAAGAATCAGTATTCTAATAAAGGTTTTTGTAGGGGAAAAGGAAAACCCTTCGATCTGGAGGTTTTTTTGAATTTTTGATACGAGTTTAATAGATGATTTTATACAAAAAAAAATCCAGATTACTTTTTGGTTTTGAAGCTCTTTTCAGGTGACCCTATTTGGACCCCCCCCGATTTCAGAGACCCCCTATATTAAAAAATGCGACCGAGTTTCTCTTAATAGGGGGAGGGGGGGGCCCGTGCTTTTTAATAGGTGGACAGGATTAATTGACTTGCCCGCAGATCTACACACTATGTATGAAATTGAAAACTCGAACTCCCTACTATACGACTCAATATACACTAGACTAGACTATAGCTTATACTATAAATCCCTATGTCTCATTATTTCTCAGCAATCGTCACGTATTTTTTCTGGCCCCCCACATCCGCCGCCTCGTCATTCGACAAATCCACCACCTCGGACTGAACCATTTCCCGTCTCTCGCGTGAACTTGGGGGGGGAATGGACCAAAAGGGCACTGAATGATCAGAACAGAAACAGAAACTCTATCCTTAGAACAGGTGAAGGGAACATCATCTTGTACGTTTTCATCTTTGTTCAGACATGTCCTGGGTTTGGTCAAGTTCTGTCCATCCTTAAGAAAAGCATAGCGTGGAGTCGAGCTTGATTTCGCTTTCCCAAGCATTTTTGCTTCCGAGCTCAAACAGTGTGGCAACCCCATGCGCGTCAGGGCATCCATCCATGTATGCGACGGCATTTATTTGGTACTAAACTCAACTACACTATCTATTATCTGGGGGCCCTATCTCGTTTAGACTACTTAAGTAGGAAGTCATGTCACAGTATCTCGTTCAGACTACTTTAGTAGCAGATCACACTATCTCGTTCAGACTACTTTAGTGTCATCAAGCAAAAGTATCTCGTTTATGTGGGCCTGTGGGGGCCTATCTGGTTCACAAGCGAGTAATAGACAAGCAAATAGAGCGTGCCGTAGACTACTGCTCATGTAAGGTGTCAACAGCTCTGCTCGTTCGTCACTGTGCTGTGCAACCCATCGCAGAACATGTTTCCCTCCGCCCAGCGGCGGAGTTGGTGGTAGGGGGGGTGTCCTGGCCGGAGCGGACGGCGAACCAAAGCTGATGTAGCGAAAAACGGGTGTTTTTTGTATGTGAAAAAAACAAACATGTTGGACATACGGTGCTTTAGTGGAGGGTCCAAATGGAGTGTGGGAGATTCCCTAATTAGACCAAATGGAGTGCAAATCTACGCCGCTTTTGTACATTCCCTTTTTGGATGTTGTTCATTTGGGGTTTAACTGCAAAATGAGTTCCAGGTCTGCGCAAAAGCAGCGTCTCGGCATGTACATGAGAGCATGACATCAACCACTACCAGTCATTTCTCAAATGGATCCTGCACCAATCCTGTGTTTGTTCGCCGTTCAACCATGCACTTTGGTGTGGAGAGTGTCTTGAATTGTTGAATGGACTAGTGAGTAGCCATCACCGTCTCACAGGAATCCCTCGAAGAATCGCATCAACACAGTCCTGACGGGTCGCTGTAGGGCGCTCGAAAACATCCTCAAAGTCCTGGGAGCTGGGAGTGTTTTCCAAAAGGAACCTCTCCTTAGATGAGGAAAACACGCTTACTACCTGCAGGACAATCCACGGGATAGACGTGTCGTGTTTCACACGTGTGTCGAAGCGGGATAGATAGTGCACGCAGAAACAAGGCCCTTGGAGTTCGGGTTGCTAAGTTTCCGCATCCAAACATCTCCAAACCTGACCATATATATACCTCACAGTGAAAAGGGTGACCCAACGTCTCATGCCTCGTCGTCCATGCTGCCCAGCACCTGATGGTACGACTCTTCATCTCGCTTCTTTCGGCTGGAGCAGTGCAATGAGGTTCTGGTCTTTGAATTGTTGGAATCTGGCCAAGACTCTTGGCTCAAACATGCTCGTTGAGCCCCAGTGGTGAGAAAAACATGGCTGTTCGGAGAAGAACGGTCTTGCTGGTTTGAGCGAGGAGTTCTGAAGGGAGAACACTGATGTATGGTTTCGCTTTGGATGAATGGATCCTTCATAAAAGGAATGGAAGGTGGCATGTTCAAATGACTTTAGCGATCCGGAATGCCGGAATGAACCCCCCAAGACACATTCCTGATCAATTTCCCTTCCTCTTTGCCATATCGACACTGCTCACTTACAGCATTAGCGGGGTATTTGAATAGGGGGACCCCAGTAAAAAGAGCCATTTACCAAGGACGAAAAAAAACAAAAATGCCGTTGTTGCGTCATGTCCCGATTCCAACACACAACCATCACACAAAAAAAAAACGCCGAGCCCTGGAAGTCCGTTCGACCATGTTTTCAACAAGAGGCATGAACGCACTGTAAATAGCAGCGAGTTAGGCACCTCCCTCCCTAAATAGACAAGGGCGGCAATGCGGTAAGCACAAACAAGCGCTGTTCGGGATTCAGGCTATTGAAAAGAACATGGTGGGAAACGACTTCTAGGAACCACGTACATGTCGCCAGTGGATGACTGAACTCGGTATGTGACTAAGAGTGGCTCCATGTGGCTCCATGTCCAGCCTCAAGACGATCAAAAAGCTGAACAGCTATATATACTTAAAATATACATTGGGATGCATTTCGGGTATATCCATGTATTTCCTATTACCAGCAACAAATGATGATGGTTCAGTTGCAAGCCTTTCTCTAAATAGTGATGTTCTTGTTTACCGACTGTTATAGGTAATAGGACATCCCCGACATATACGTGTGTGTGTGTGTGTGGATGAAGTCCTGGCTCTCTCACCTCTGGGCCTCACAATGTTGTTTTGATGTTCTCGCCACGTCGTCAGGTCACCTCTCTTGACAATGGAACAGCGCCATTTCATGGGTCCCATGGGTTCTGATCCGCGGGTTTCGGAGGCCACCTTGTCCAGCAACTCGACATGCTCACCATCCTCCAGCTCCTGGAAATGGCGCAAGCATGAGCAAGCTCAAAAAAAAGTGTCTGTGAGTGGAGAATTGACGGTTCAAGCACGGGCTGCATAGGCTTGTGCCCAAGTGATCCCGGGTGTATATTTGCCTGTGGCCACTCGGGCTATCCACAAAGTCTCATTTCGGGTCATGTTTGGGGCGGATCACCGGATCAGTTTCCGGTCGCTGAAATCGCGGGCAAACATGGTCCCTCCACCCGATCAATTTGCAAGCCGGTTGCAAACAAACCCTGCCAAAAGAGCATGGTGGAGCTGTTGGTACCATTATTGGCACAATGGTCAATATGAGGTCACGGGCAGGAGGTCATGGGTATGAGTGCGGGGTTTTGGGTGGCCAGTTTTGAACTGGGTGGTCTCGCGTTCGGTACAAGGTTGAGCTGAAGATTTGCAGTTGGTGGCTGGTCTCACGTTCTCTCTCTCTCTCTCTTTGTGCTGACAGGAAATGATCGGGTGAACCTTTGGACTTTACTACTACTACTACTACTACTACTACTACTACTACTACTACTACTCCTACTCCTACTGCTACTGCTACTGCTACTGCTACTGCTACTGCTACTACTACTACTACTACTACTACTACTACTACTACTACTACAACTACACTAGGAGAAGAACGGAGCCCTTTGATAAAACAAGTCTGGTTCTCTTTTCTCTGGCGAAGTCTACCTGTGGCTATGGTGAAAAAGAGCGCGAAGTCTACCAGTCTGCGCTGAGACGGCGCAGGTGGAGGGCTGCGCTCTCAGTTCTTCTTCTTCTTCTCCAGCTTTCGCTTGTAGAAGCTGAGCTCCTGTAGAATATAAAAGTGAAGGAGGTTCAAAGAGGAACCCATGCAATTGTCGCACTTGCCCAGCCCCAAATGGGTCGCAAATGAATTGTGGCTTGGAGGGGGAAGTAGTTTGATGGATTGTGTTGGAATATTCAAATATCGTCAAAGCACTAGCACCATGCATGAATGGGCATCCTCTGCTTCCATATGTATTACAAAGAGGAGAGTTCTTTGTTGATTGTAAGACGCCTTGCTCGCTGCACAAACTTTCCGATCTGACCTTGCCAAAAGAAACGCTGCACCCGGAACCCTTTTAGATCCCTTTAGAACACACACCATTCTCTCAAATTCCCTCAGAATCTCCAAGAAGTCTCACTGCCCACGGCGAGTCTTGCTATGTCTTGCTGCGCCCCCTTCGTTTCGTTTGCGCCTCGCCCTCGAGGACGTAGCCATCGGCGCGGCCGCACTGGCCGGGGCGGGAGGCGATGCAGGCCAAGAGTCGACCACTCTGGAACTGCTCCTGCAAATAGATAGGCAGGTCCGTCCGAGACGGTCTGGAGGGCGGGTGGAGGCGGGTGGAGGTCCGTTGACAGCGAATTGAAGCGAAAACTGCTGGTCGGAAAGGAAATGTCCTTTGCAAGAGTTTCTCAGGATCTTCCAATTCTACCCAATTGGCTGAGGCTTAGTATGTTTGTTAGCCATGAGTATAGTCACTGTGCACTTAGGATAGTGTGCGTTACTATTTAATTGTTGTACTCAGTTGCGTACTCTCTGGATCTACTCTGCAGCTATTGCTACTACCACCACTACCACCACTACTGCTGCAAACATTAAAGTTGTGCAGCTTGTGTACAAAGAACCACAGCCTAAGTCTGACCGATTTCTGCATATTTCTACTGTTGTGTCAGGTTGACCGGATGAATGATGATAGGACCACATCCGGTGTGATTTTGGTGGCTCCCACCATTAGATTCCCGGGTTGTGTTCAACTCAAACCCTTTTACACTCAACAAAATCCCTTCCAGGTTGCGTGGAAGTGGAAGAAATGTCTCCCTTGGCGAGGGACGTGTTTAAAGAGGGGGCCACCCTTTGCACTTTGATTGCACTTGTCGTAGTTTTCCACTACTAGTCACTCGGGTCCTCAAGCTGCCCTGGCATCCCCAAATTGACAAAGCTCCGTTTCGTTGGGACTGGAGATGCTTTGAAAACTTGAAGGCTCAGACCCTCCAGAGGATGTATACATTCATGTTGGATCCTCAAGGATTGCAACTTGTTCCAGCAAAACCAGGAAGTTCACCAACTGTTCTTGCTTTCCGGTGTGCGAACTGTTCATGCACCACCTCTCAGTGGATTCCGAAAGGGAAGCCATCCATGGACCCCCCACAAAGGCTGTTTTTGCGCTGTTTTGGGTGCCCTCCCAGCTCGTCGGCTCCTCTAAGACAGGATCCAACTTCTGCCTGGCGATCCACTGCGAGCAGTGGAGCACGCATTGCGCGCGACGGCAAGGGAACGGACGGGACCTGACCCAGAGACCCAAAGAACTTCTATAGCACTTCAATTGTTCATTTTGTGGCTAAGAGGGTGCTGGGCCAGCTTGCCATTCTCAGGAGATTCGTCATTCTAATACTCATTGAACCACTAACACGGAAGAGAAGAGTCTGACAGCCATGGGGCGAAACGCAAGGACTTCTCAAGACATGAACGATCAAGCTCCAGGACATTTGTGGAGCTGCTTGATCAACCTTGCCTAGTCTTCTTCACCAAACATCTGTGGCAGAATGTGAGGCGGCTCCACAAACAATCTTCAGCATGTGCCCATCACTCGCAGAACTATTCGATTAGGGTTCCGCATGAGCACAAGGCCTCTTCCTCCGGTCCAAACCCCAAGAAACGGCGCCGAGCGCCAAGCGGACGAGCCCGCGGCGCTTTTGGCTTTCTCCTCTCCTGCACGCGCTCGCCTGGAGGCGCGAGCCTTCTGCTTGAAGAGCACGTGACGTGAGACCTTGGCCTGCAGATCTCGTAGCGAGCACGGCAGCACGGCTTCGAGCACGGCACAGGGTGAGGAGGATGCGACCAGGGTGAGTGACAGGTCGAAGGGGACTTTGAAGATGTAGAAGACAAATGTGGAACACTGTGGTGGAACACCAAACAAAGAAGAGGCTCTGTTTACCGACTTTTTCAGGTAATAGGACACACCCCAAAGTAGATCAACACACTCTATGGTGACGGGGCGATCGTGATAGATCGTGTACAGCAAATTGCGTAAAGCCTATGGCACATGGTTCCTGTGATGTGCCAAACAGAACATACGCTGAGCATGGCACTGCGTAGATCATTCTGGATGTAGGGTCATGTGCGATCAAAGTCTAATTAGTTCTGGTATGTTCTGGTTCAATATTCGCTTGCCATGATTCTAAAGGTTGGTTCACACCCACATGCAGAAGATTCCTCAGTCGAGAAACCAGGGTGATCTTCTAAAGCGATACATAAGGATGCTCATATGCCTTGACCCAAGAACCTCCTGCTTTCTTCCCAGATAAAGGACCGATGAGTGTGTGTGTGTTTTTGACATGCCAAACATATAGGCGCTAGCACAAATCACCCTGCGTGGAACATTTGAAATCTTGTGTGGTGTGCTGTGCACCTCTTGATCCAATGTTGGGACTACCCCCAAGGACCAAAGCACTACCCCAAGGACCAGGGCATCTCACAGCCAGAGCTAGATAGACCATGGTAGACCCCCAAATAGATAGAAAAGTAGATCCCGACTAAAAATGCATTAAAAGCAATTGGAACCCATTTCTAGATGCTACTGCCAAGAGATGTCGACAAAAACACCGGAGGCTGCCGGCTCACGGAGGGTCCGTACACTCCGTACACGCTGCGCTCTGAACATGGAAGCGGGAAAACATCTCTGTTTACGTCGTACACTCCCGAAAAGCCTGAAAATTGGTTTCTTCTACATACCAACGGCTTACTATGTCTACCTTAGTCTTCCGCGCGGATGGACCTTCTCCGTCCCCTTGGCAGCCAAGCATTCGCTCGAACTCGTGCATGGGTGGCGTGGCGCGCCCATGTTCGATTGGTAGGTTTAGTTTTCTGAACTTTAATGGTTACTATATTTACAATCACATTCACATCCCAGTGTATTGTTCGAGAACTTCTGGCCTCGTCCTTCTCTGTCTTGTCGCCTTGCCGTCCGGTCGATCGGGGGACTTTTTCGGCGGAAAACAGCGAAGTGGGGTGTTCTGAGTTCGTCTTTGGACAGGGTGACCAATGAGCCAAGCAGTTCCTTCAAAGGAGGGAGCATGAAGAAAGTCAGTTTGGACCTACGGAAGCATGTGAGCCGATGTTACTAAAACAAACTGCTGAAGAGTCTGGCAGCCTGACGGAGATCCACAAGTCCAACTTCACGCAGCTAGTGCTACACAGATTCTTGGACACCAAGGGTGCAAATAGTGGCTGGCTCATGCTGACTCCCTCAGTTTCCCTGCCAAGTAGACTTCGAGGTTAACCTTCTTTCCAACCGTTTGTTTGTGGGTCCCGAGCCCCCAAAAAAGGCTTTAGCAAACTAAGTAATACAAAAAAATGATCGTATGTATATATATATATAGTGGGATGGACGTGACGAAGCCCTGGGCGAAAAATATTAGTGAAATCAGGCCGCCACTGTTTTCCATCGCTGGAAACGAAGGTTGCTGCAAAAGCAACCGGCGGCGGCACCTGACAATACGCTTGTCATTGTGGATCTGATTTTCCTGCTGCCGGGTGATGCTGCCAGTTCTTGTGGCCCACATGTATCCGTCACAGAACAGACAAATGAAATCTGAATGTTTGAGGCCGGAAAGCAAGCCACTTGCCAAAAAACTGACCCAATGCTTTGCATGAAATGATGCTTCCTTGAAAATCTATACTGAAGTGGAAGCAACTCCAGGTGCATGAATGTAATTCCAAGCCCCGCAAAACCCATTGCCTGCGGCTTCGGACAAGGCAACTTTCGCAAATAAGAATACTCGCAGGGCCCAGACCGTTAGGTCCGTTAGGTAATTAGCTTTGTGGGTGATCTCCTCCATAGTTTTCCTTCTTGGGCCATGAATCTCCATCGTATCTGTGTAACTAATGAGAAAACTAATGAAGTGATAGTGGGTTTACGTTCACCGCTGCCTCGTCCAAGGCTCTCAAAGTTCGACCTCACATTATTAATCCCTCAGATCCGTGGAATGCGAAAACAATGGATGAACAAGATGGGACCGCAGAGAAGACGGTATACAAACAAACAAAGTCCATCTGGGCCTATGAGGTGAACAGAAACAGCCTGTGACAGTTCTTTCCCTGGAAGCTGTTTGTTCCAGCTCAATGCGTGCCGTGCCCACAAAAGTTAGGAAGTAGAATCCACGATGCGAAGTAACAAGGTTATTCAAAAAAGTCTAATAATTTGACGAGGCCGACGCTGTGGGGCTTCGATCGGATTGATTGCCACAACGGATTGACTGCCACAAGAAGCAAAACTAGCTGGCAAAAAAAAGTCTCATTGCGCCTCCAGCTTTCGCATCGATAAAGTGCTGAAGCCGCACAAATCGCTCAGGCCATGGCTGAGCACACGAAAATTCAAGGAGTTTGGTCACTGGAATCATCGATCTGTCAGATTGCAAAACTGTCGTATGCCATAAAATGATTGGAGCCGGACTTGAATCCATGCCCCATGGCAGGTGGAAATGAAAGCTGCTCTGGAACTAAGGTCCAAGGGGGAGGGCTGGCCAATGTTGCTGATGATGACATCTCCCCTGAAGTTTCAGCTAGTGCAGTTGCATCAAAGAGTTCAGCCTCTGCCAACCGAGAAAAGTATCAGAAGGCGATGAGCGCAACACTTGATCAAATGCGGCCTATTCCCATGGCGGCATCTGGGAGTGTGGTAAATGACAAGGAAAACTTTCGAAAAGGACGAAAGAACCCGACAGCACAGCACACCGTGACCACTAGCCACAAAAACAAAATATTAAATATTCGAGTGGCCTACCATATATATATATATATAAATTAATATAAAACATATTTGAATACATTTGATCTCTTTCCTGGATAGGATTTGGTGCGCTATAGAAGGCCTTTGATGTCCAAGTCCTCTCATCCAGGCTGTTCGCGTCCGCAAGCTGCTCATCCCATCTCATCCCCATATACTCTGCACCGAGCTATTTGGACTGTGTTATTGTTTCTCGGTGCGAACGAAACGAAACGACCGGCTGGCCTGCTGCAGCTCCTTTCTTCTTCTTGCCAAGGTCTTGGCCATATTTCTTCAGGTAGAATTGCATGAAGGGATGCGCATCAATCCTCAAAAGACAACGAAGAACAAGCATCCGGCGCAAACAACTGAGTGTGAGTCTAGAAACCGCTGCACTAAAGCTTGAAATCCAAGAGGTTCCTACAAATGGGATGCCCCTTCACCCCTTCTCAAGGGGAGCAGACTTTGAACAGGTTGCAGTTCGGCATGCTCGAGAAGATCCACCAAAGAACGGCCAGCCTGTGAAGACAAGACCGGGTGTGACCACCTGACTAACGTGTATATATATATATATTAGAAAACAAAAAACAGTTTAAAAAATTAAAGATAAAAAAGCAACATCCAGTTCAGCAGGACCCAATGAAGAAACCCATAGTGTGAACGGTCATGACCGGATTGACTGCAAGATGTTTGCATGAGAAATTACTGTGTATATACAATATATATGTATACACATGCAATTAGACCTGGCGATTGGTTCGAGTTTGGGCCGAACGCACTGGCAGAACGTGGATGCCGCGAATCCTATATAATTCGGATCCAAGCATGGAAATCCTCAGAGAGGGTAGGGAATCCTTAGATCCTCCCGTTCTAACTTATGTGTATGTGTCAGTGCAGAACTGAGGGCCTCGTGCATTGTCCACTCCTCTTCATTATTATAATCGGAAAATGTTGGTTTATCGATTCCCATCCAACATAGTCTGGCAAACTCTTGCAAATAAGAAGCCTCACACAGTAGGCACTGGACCAGCAGCTCGAAGACCCATGCTGAAGTAGAAGCTGAATTCCCAGCCCATGTTCTGGTAATCACCGCCCCCCCAAAACAAACAGAACCACACCACAGCCATGCCACGGAACTCCGCGCGTCACGGAACGGCCTTCCGCACGTCAAACGGAACTCGGTCCAAGGCACTGCACCACGGTGTTCTTCAGAAGCGTCTTGGTGCCTCGGTCAAGCGGAATAGAAGACCTCCAGTCTCGAACCATATACGATTATGCATCATATATAATATATATTATATATATATATACATATATATATAATATATAATATATAATATATAATATAGTATTATATATAAATGTGTGTGTGAATGTCAGTGAATGTGTTCATAAATATATATATATATATATGTACCTGGAGTGAGAGAGAGAGAGAGTATGCATATATAGAGAGATCGAGTATATCATGTATTACTATATTTTACTATGATTTAGTATGTAATATAACATTTCTAAGGGTCCAGGAGCATCCGAATCGGATGTCTTTTGGCCCCAAAGACCCATTACGTTCACCTCCAAGACCATCCGAAAAGGAAGTACCTGGAAGACCATGAGAATTGGATGCACTTTGAGCTTCACTGCATTTCATCTGGGGGTTTGTTATGGTTTGTTGAGCCCTCAGCGCCACTCCCAACACCCACCCTGCCGACCCTCCACCGAGCCCCCCCAACGCACCAACTCATTGCTGGTCGCGTTGTAGACCACGTCGAGAATCCTCACCTGGGAGCGGTTTCTCGTTCCTTCGTGCAGAGAGTAGACTCAAGAAGTGCTCCCCACACGCCCAAGAACCCCCGATAGATGAAACTGGAAGGGTACAGCCATTTCTTCATTTTGCGATCCCAAAATCCCATGTGAGGCTGGCATTTGGTAGCAGCGTATACTATATAACTTGCCAAATAAATCGAACAAGTGAATCAAGTAAATCATACCATACATGTCATGGAATCCACAAAATACAATTCGACATTTCGCTTGACCATTCTATAGACCAACCTCTTTCCACCCTTAGACACCCCTCATTCCACCAGCCCCCAATTAACTGCTGCCCAAATAGTGCATGCCTTTGATCACGCAGTGTCAGGGTTTCAATCAGCCGCAACCGGCGCGACCCATCTCGGCACGGAGAGAGAAACCTCCCGTGCATCTCCACGCCTTCTTGGCGACGTTCTCCGACCCCCAGGCGTAGTTGCCGGCATCCAGTCGCAGGGCCCGGTACTTCCTCATCGGCCACTCCGGCGGCGAGGGTGTCCCGCGCGGATCGATGGGAGGATCGATGGTTTCAAGGTTGGGCACAAAGTCCGAGGATTCGAGCTAGAGTCACTGATAGAGTCAATTCCATGTGTGAAAACAACTCTCAAAGAAAGGTGATCGGTTAGGTTGGTTCTCATGTGTGTTCATGTTTTCGTCAAGTCTCTCCTCTTTAGTTCAAGACTGGTGAAAACTCTTCTTCAGCTGGGTCGAACTGAGTGCCCCTGACATGTTGCCGCCCCGCCCGCGCACGGAGCGGATGCGCTTCACACCGAGTTTGCCTCAGTGGGAGGAAAAAACATGATAAAGTCTCCCTTTGGATCAGCCGCTGCACGCCGCTGCTAAAAAAAAAGAATGTGTAGAGTGTAGATCTACAATCCCTGGAGCCTTATATTTCTCATCTTATATCTATATAGTGGTAACATGTGCCATGTGCTAACATCCAACGTGCCAACGTGGAAAATGACCCAAACGTTGGAATTGCGTGGCAGGGGGCGTCGAGAGGGTCCTCATGCCACATGGCAGGGGGCGTCGGTGGGTTGATGGGGCGAAGGAACCGGTCAAACACCACGCCATATGTGTTGCAAATCGATTGTGGGAGTGTCAAGAATAGACACATGTGTCCTGGGCATTGCCCAAAAAATGTTTGGACACAAATGAGAGCATCATATAGTTGTCTTCAAAAAAAAAAAGCAACTACAAATTGGGCCCAATTGCTTAACATTCCAATAAGAACTTGCAAAAGCTAACCTTGCAAAACAAACAAGCATACAGGCACACAGCATACCACATGTTTCATTTGGATCTACAAGATTTCCTCATGATCCTCATGTCCTCCACAAGGTGAACAAACGGTCGTCGCAGAAAATCGCACTTTTGGACCAGAGCTGCAAGGAGTGGCCGGGCGGCCCATTTCATATTTCCTCTTCTTGATCGAGGTCTGGCGCCGCCGATTCAATGCGCGTTTGGCGAAGCGTCGCGTCGCGAAGAAGCGTCGCGAAGCGGCATGGTGGAGCCATTCACTGGATGAGCCGTTCACCAGGGGATCGCAGAACAGTTATCTACCTCTTGCTTGGTGTGTTTTGCAAGGAGAAGTCGGTATCAATGAGCTAGCTGCGGCTAGTGGAGGTGACCAGCATAATCACGTACAATTGCTGAACTTGAGTAGGTTGTGGGTCGAAACCCGGCTCCCTACGTTGACCTCCTGATCCGGAGGTCTGGAATGAGATGTATGATCCGGAGGTCTGGAACAGCAGGTATGTTCCGGAGGTACTTAAGCACATACACACAAGTACATATGCAGTTACACTCCATGCAGGAAACAGCCCTGCGCGCGCGACGCTGTATGCCCTGTGCCACTGCTGGCTTGCCTATACTGTTCCAAGTTCACTTCTAACATCTTCTAACTTCTAACCTTTTTCTTATCTTGGCAAGGCGTTTGCCTGGACCCGTCCAAAAGAACGGTTTCTTTGGCACAATGGCCCTTAGGTCATCGGCCTCATACATGCGGGAAGGGCTCAAAATGAGCTCGGGCAGGTCTGGAATGGGTATGGAACGGTATAGAACCTGGTCTGAAACAAAAAACGCATATGCCGGACCGAGTTCTTCCAACCCACCGACCCACTGTCATATGGAATCGTATGTCATGCGCGTAGGATGAGTGGGATCTGTTTTCACCCCTACCCTTCGGGAGGCCATGAATGCACCGCCGGATCTGCCATGAATCAGCCATCATGCTGCGATGTGAAGAATTGCTACTAAGGACTTGCCAGAAGGCGGACACACTAGCCCAGACTGAGGCAGACACACTTAAAGGCATTGAGAACGCTTGAGGAATAGTGAAAGTGAGGTATGATACACGGGAGAGTATGGAGCAAGGTGTGGAACGTAGGTATGAATCGTGGTCTGGAACGGAAGGTCACCCCGCCATTGATCCATACCAAAAAGTGTTGCCTCATTGCCAAGTACTGTCCATGGGAGAAATTGCGACAACGCACACGACATCACGCGACATCACGCGACATCACGCGACATCACGCGACACACTTCACCAGTTGCAACACACTTGTGCACAGGTCAAAGTTGGAGGTGCAGGGTACCTGCAAAAATTCCTTGAAACTTTGGTTGTCCACTTGCCGATGCCAGTGATGGCTCAGTCACTGATTGCAGACCCGGCCGGTGATCTGGTGATTTGACGATTGCTGGTTTTCTGGGCTGTTACCATGTCATTGGGATCATTGGCCCAAACAACTCATGTTTGATGTGTCAATGCAAGATCTTTCAGACAAAATGAGTGATTTACTATTGTCTGTATTCTGCTCACCATTGTCCCGGCCACCTTGTCAAGGGACGATGATCATTCCCGATTCCAACACCACGCCCAGAAAGTCAACCAAAGAACTTCACGAATCAACCAAACAATCTATATATAATAGTATATTTATTCATATGATGATATACCTGGACGCAGCAAGACCAGGAAAATCCAACATTCTCAAGTCTACTTGTTTTCTCGCCTTTCTCTTTCGTGCTCATCGGCTATTGGTAGCACTGCGTGCTTTCAGGGCAGCTGGCGCCACCCGGGTGGCACGAAATACCTGGAGTTCCCCGACATCACGGGGTGGCGCCCCTTCAAAGACCTCGGCCGTAGGCCCAGCCCCTTGGGTCGAGCATCGCAGCTTCGCCGCGCGAGCGTGGCCTCGCCTTGGACCTTCCGCCGGTCTTGTAGTGCTTGTGACGCGAGTCACGACCAATTCCCATGGCGCCTGGCGCACACGAACAAAAAAAGACGACTCCATGGCCTTGGGAGCTCGAAACAGTGCTTTTTAAGCCCCATTCATTTGCTGGGTGTCTTTCCATTGATGAACCAGGTCCGGTATGTTGGAGGTCCATCAAGAAAAGGCTGTAGGTTGATCCCCGTCTTCCTAGACCCTTGGAAGAAAATGTATCACACCCTGATAATATCACACTATTTGTCCGAAAGAGTCTCCCAAAAACAACAGGTTGATACTCACTATAGATCACTAGAGTTTTAGGGCACTAATGTCACACAGCCATGTGTTTCCAAGGCTCTGTTTTCAGTCCACTAGTAGGGGATGTCTTTCGAGTCGCCAAGTACCACTGCCCCCCTCCCTTTCCATGTCTTCATGTCTCCAGATGGTCTTCCTACAGCCCGGCCTACACCACGCCCCTGCTTCGCCAGAGATCCCTGAGCCAAATTGGACCTGCGGTAAAGGACACCGTCTTCGCTTGGTCCAACAACATGTTTGCAGCCATGTTGCTTCCTTCACAACGAATCAAACACTGCAAAAAAACCATGAGATTGGTCTGTTGCATGGTCTGTTGCATGGCGTGTGCAGGTCCAAAAAAGGGCCCAAAAGCTTTCGCACCATCTTTTCGGACCCGAATTCGAAGGAGGTCACATCAGCCGCCTTCGGGTGTTCCAGCAACCAAATGATCGGTGTGGGACGTGGTCTAAGCACTGGAGTTGGTCCAAAACCTGCCAGGTTTGGAGGGAAACTTGGAGTAGTCGCCCCCGCTGCCACCGTCGCCACCGCCACCCCCAAAAACGCTCCCCCGACACAAATCGCTCCGGGTCGCCCACATCACCTGCAGCGCCGTTGTTCACGGCGCGCGGTCAAAATTCATGGATCGATCGGCGTCCACGGAGGGCATGGTCCATCACAAGAGGCTGCTGGGAGGTGTCAACGCACCTGAAAAGTCTTCGCCAAGATTTCATTCATGCTCCGATCGTAGAAATGCCCTTTGTTCCTAGTAGTTTCTTGTTCATTGTAGAAATGCCAGGAGCTACGTTCGTAGCGTCTTTGCTCCGTTCGCAGCGATGCCCTTGGTACTCACAGCATTGGGATTGAACTCCAGGGTTGAGGAGAGTTCGCTTCGACGCGCACGACTTGGACACAAAGATGAACCCATTTCTGAGCATATACTTGGTCCGTTGAGTTAATGGCAAAACCGGTGTCCAATATACTGTGTAATCAACAGCTGTGGCACTTCAATACGATCCTGTTGGTGGAAGAAATCCTGAGCATGCTCAGTCCCAGAATGGCTGTAGAAGCCACATGGATTGTTGCGCTCTATTTATATGTATATATGTATGTATATCAGATATTCTTAGATAGCAGCCTGCAACACTACACAAAGAATGTCCATGCTTATAAGGCCACTCGAAACGCTTCTAGATCTTGTAGGTATCCTCAACTGTATCTTCATCATTGATCATCATCTTTCGTGTTCTCCGGGTAGTCCTTGCGCCAAAAACATATGCTCATATGGCGTCCCAGGCAGGGCTCAAATCTCGATCCCCTGCCTCTGGGTCTGAAGTCCTCTTCAAAGGAATCGTCGTAGTCTCAGTTGAGAAACATCACCAACAGGTGGTTGGTTTGAGTGACCGGGCAGATGGGAAAATCGAATTGGATCAACAATCTTCAATACATGAGAAGGGAACTGGTAGATCCTTCTGAAAGCATTCTCCTTGGGAAGTTTGTGGCAGGTCCTATCTGCAGGCACTCGGTGTTTCTTGCAGTTTCACTCAAACCAACAAATTCAAAATGAATCTTGTGACCTTCTGACCTTCCGTTCTGCAATTTTGGTCGGCATACCTTCTCAGTGCGTCGTCTCCTTGGATCAGCAGGGTGGAAAAGAAAAGTTCCAGAACGTCATGATTGGAACGCAACAAACCGGCAAGACCTAAAAATCAGAAGTGGGTTCTATGTCTCAACCGGCCGCCACTGGCCAACCGAGGGAACACAAATCCCCTTAAGTACGACTGGAAGAGTTCGACACTCCCAGTCCTGACATGGTTATCAAGGAATCGTTCCTATCAAAAAAAGTTTTGGGTATGATCTATCAATTAATCAACACATATATATATATATTCGGCTGCAAATCAAACTGTAGACTCCTGCAGACTGCTGCTACAAGTAGGCCATTCCGTGGATGACATCGCACAGGCCAGGGAAATCACATGGACGCACCGCAGCCATGGGAAAACAGGCCGACAGCTGCCACAAGTACCTGTAACCACTCGTACCGAGCACAGGGTGTGGTGGGTGGGACAAAAAGAATCTTGCGAATCAGCGACCCTGATTCACACGAGCGACACTCCTTTTGGCTTGAGCCTCAAGCTGAAAGGAGTGAGTGAACTGAATGACATCAAATAATTCCTCATCACCGACCCTGCCTACCTTGAATGAATGAATATATTCGGCTGCATCAGTTACACTTGACTTGATGTGTGACAAGGCGGACACAGCTCGCTTCTTTTTCACGTGAGCTTCAAATGTCTGGGTTCAAAAGTGCTTTGGTTAACGTGACCCTGTCACAGCAGCCCACGCTGCGCGCACCCCTGGTGCATACCTCTGCCAGGTATTCGTTCCCAATGCATTCAACATTCCCAAAGCACTCAGAAGAACTGGAACACGTGATTGATAATGACATATGGTAGGCGGAGTAGGAGGTGGGGTACTGGGACACGGTGTACCCGAAATCCATGAGCCTGATACCATTTATCAGAAATCCCTTGCCTGCTAATACCATCGGACCAGTTGTCCTTGGACTGGACCCATTCGAAATAGCACCCACTGCGCAGTGAATAGAGGAGGGCATGGATACATCCTGCCATAGTATCCAACTCCGGGTTATCACTCCTGCCCTTGATCAGGGCCATCAATGCCGCAATGTTGTCCACAAACCAAAGCCCCTGACAGGAGCGGGCCTGACTGGCAACGAAGATGAAGCCAACATAAACTGTGAGAAGCTCCAGTTGGGCGATTTTGGTAGGGTGCTCGGACCAGAGGTTGAAGAGCTCCGCCGTAATGTCGACGACATAGGCATCTCGTTCACCTTGAGGTCCCACAAATAACAGGCCCGCTGAACCTTGCCGAGGTTCATCTTGGGCCGCATCGGAGGCCGCGAGGTAGCGTTGCCGGCTACCGGGCTGAAGTGGTAGTTCTCGCTCAGGACGTAAAGCCAAGAGGGATTTGATGGTCACAAAGGAACGTGAGAGGTCCTCAGTCAGGGCGGTGTCACGCGAGTACTGCCGTTCCTTCAGGGGGCTCAATCCTGATCGCCCTAACTTTCCAAAACATCCCGTGTTGAGGAAGCCCAGGCAACCGAACAGCTTGGCCGCAAGACCTGGCGGGAGTCGGTTTGTTTGGATGGCTTCGTCCATGAGGTCTGTGACCTTGGTGATCAAACGCTCTCTGGGCCAAAACCTGACAGGCTGTCCCCGGTGACAATTGGTAACATCATGTACCAACCCCAGAAAGTCAGACTGACTCTGCATGACCTGATGCTTCTCCGGTTGAAATGGTGAGCCAAGTTCGGTGGCCAACGATGTGATGAACTGCTGGGCTGAACCCTTAAAGCTGCCCAGATCCTGGACGGTCAGGTCGTCGAAGTACATACTGGCCAAACAATATCCCATGCGACGACAAAGGGCCTGAAACAACCGAGGGAACCGATTGAACGAACAAACAGCATTGGGCAGACCAAACAATGAACCATAGTACCTGCGAAAGCGAGGTGCTCCAACATGATGGTCATAATAGGCCACGACAGCAAGGTCGGAGTGCTCGGGGACCATAGGGACATGCCTGTATGCGTTAGGTAGGTCTTCGCCTCCTGAGCAAATGCCGTCTGCAAGCAATGCGTCCGCATTGGGAAGAGGGCTGACTGCCCGCCATAAAAGTTGCACATGCAGACCCGGTTGAATGCTAGTGCAAAGATCCAGTTTATTGGAGTCGTGACTGAGTTCACTTTGTCCTCCGTCAGCAGCGTCGTCAATGACTCTGAGCTTTCCACTGGGTTGCTGAATGCAAAACCTCCGAATCAGGCGAAAGTGGCGCACTTGCTGACAAAGTTGGGAAGTTGGGACCACGACAGGGCAGGTCCACAGAACCCTAGTGCTTCATCGTCTGACCCAGCCTTGGCAATAGCCTCGTCATGGTCGCATGGCTGCAACGTACGGATCAGACGATCCGCGTCCTGCCACGCCCCGTGTACCACCTCCGACGAAGTGATGTAACTAGCCGGTTGGGCTTTGTAGACTGGCACATGTGGGGAGAAACCAGCTGATGGAAAACCGAAGATCAGGCACTCCATGAAGGTAGGGTCCGGCCACCCGATGAACATCATCAACAGGCCGATCAGGGCGATGTGGCGGCCCTCGGTGACTCGAGCAGGACCCTGTGGCTGAAACTGACGTAGCCACTCAGTGATAGGCCACGTGCGCCGGGCCAGCTCATGGATCCAGCGCGTCATGTGATGCCGAGTTTGCCGTAGAGATGCACCCAACTGCCGATATTGGTCCGCTGCAAATAGTAGATCATCATCGACAATGCCCATCGACTCGAAGGGTGTAGGCTGAGCTTTGAGGTCCATGGCAAGCTCAAAGTGTCGTTCATCACCCACCCCAAAAGGAATCAGTGGCGGCGTAGCTTTCGCCGCAGCCGCGGCCCCTGCCTGCTGAAAACCATGTAGGGAGATGGCTGCACATCCCACCAGGGACGGGCCAAACGCCTGGCCCTGCCAGTCATCCCTAGTTTGCATGGTAGCCAACCAGACGAAGTGGGAGTCATCCACCAGCAAAGCCACCTTGCGCACACCTTGCCGGTGGCGCCGGCGCGGAAGTGTAGGCCTCGATGTGGTGGTAGTCCAGATAAGGGCACGCAGGATATCTCCATGGCAAAGCTGGTTGTGGGGGCAGTCGCAGATCAATGTGCAACCATGAAGTGAAGGCAGGGCCTCGAGGAGGTGCGTTTGGTCGTGGATCCATCGGGCAAACTGGAGGACACTTTCAGAAGAAGTACGGCCCTCCCCGACCCGGAAGGGGTTCTGCCATTGTGAAAGAGGCCACCGGTGGGAGAAGTGGCCAGGGCCAATGTAGATCTCGTTCTCCTGGAGGTGCTTCCGTGTCAGCAGAACTTCACTTGCCACCAACCGTGCAGGGACAAAGGAGGAATCCACACCCGGAGGGGACAGACCCAAGTGGAAGCCCATGACGTCCATCAACTCCTGACGAAGTTCCGACGGTTCGAACTGCAACAACGGCCGATGATCACCTGATAGCGAGATAGGTGGTAGACGGGGTACCTGAGTCACAAGGTATCCACGAGATGCTGCCCATGCAGTACAAGCCACTGCCAAGGTGAACACCAGGCTGGGGGTGTACTCCGCTTCGGCGAAGGTAGCAAATCCGCCCTCAACTGGGGAGGACCACTCCCTAGGGTCATGTACATGTCCGCAACGTACAGCTGGGAGGGCGGCGAGCTCCGGAATGTTGTGACGAAACCGCTGAGACTTCTTGCGCGCTCCCCCGAAAACACAGGCATCGTAATCCAGATCATGCCATGTACTTTGTTGGGTGACATGGAGTTCGATGGGATCCCACCAATGCAACGACCTCAGGGGATTCTCTCGTAGCCCACCCAAACCGTGCTGGGCTATCCAAGTGTGGAGCGCTAGCAGGTAGTCACTGGAATAATTGTCTGCATCCACCCTCTGCTGACTGCGTTCAGGGATCCCCGGCAGACCTCGAGGTGACTCCTCGCTACGCAGCGGAGGGGGGCCTGGTTGTTTTTCCCTCGCCCGCGATTTGGTAGCACAGCTCATCGCTCCAGCGATCAGGATCACCTGAGGGAGGACTGCATGAATGGCGCGACGAACCGAAGGCCGAGAGACATCCAAGTCCTTGTCGATCTCGATGTCGATAGGGGTGACTACCTCCCATTGGCACCAGAGGAAGGCCTTAGCAAGCGGAGCATTCGAGCCACTGAATACATCAAGGAAGACTGGCTTACGAGCGGTATCAGTCACAGGCACCACGAGGGAGAGCTCTTCCATGAACCGTTGGTAATCACCATACACAGACATGTCATGGAATTGACCTTGCTCCCCCTGATGGAAGAGCGGCCTTCATTTCAAGCCTTGCTCGGGCAACGGGCAGGCGCATGCTGCCATGATCCGCAGACGCGCCCCGACTTCAGAAGGACTCCACAACGATGTACACCCTTGGGGCAGTCATTGCGTTTGTTCTTGCAACGGCCGCGCAGGAATTCTTGACATAGGGCGGTGCCGTCTCGAAGGCTGTGGACCACAGAGCCAGCCCGTCCGGCCGAATCCGGCGGCCGCGACCCCGCCGCTGAGGATGGTGCGGGAGCGCCCCCCCCGCCACCCACCACTGGCCCCGGCAGGGCCCCCAATCCAGAGCGCGTCACGCTCGCGGTGCACTGCATGGATCACCGATCCCAGAGATGTGCCGACTGCAGTCCGGGCAGACCACTGCCCCCGCTCCTCAACGTCCAAGTGCTGCAACACGCTGAGGCGCTTCGAATCCGCTGTACGGTAGACCAAGTCCTGGCACCGGGCGTAGTAGCGGAACAGGGTGTCATAGGGGACCTGCACATAGTCCAAGCTATCCGAGGACAAGGATTCCGGGGTCGTGGGAGGAGGATCACGGGGCCGACAGCCCACAATAGCCAGAGCCAACAGGTAGGTCTCAAGCTTCATGAGATAGGCCAGCCAGGTCTTGGACATATCCTCCTCGGTATCATCCTCCTGTAGGTAGAGGCCATCCCCCACCTTGCGACGCTTCTGGCTGTGCGTTCGCTGAAATGTCAAAGACCGGACCGTCCATAGGTCCATGACCTCCAGCTGCCCCCGGTAAAGCTGACGGCTCAACTTGCTCAACAGGCGATCCGATGGGAACTGGCGGGGCTCTGGACGGATGTGGTAGCGTTTGTAAAAGGCCTCTTTCAAGGAATCGAGCTCGGATGTAGGCAACAGGGTCTCATCCTCTGTAGAGGCAGGCGGCAAACTGGCCGCTGCATGCTCGGCATCCAGCATAGCCTTGCAGGAGTTCCAAGCAAAGCGAAGGCGAGCTGAATGCAGTCGAGCCGGAATCTCCTCCATTGACGGCGTAAGGCTGTCCACAAAGAGCTTCTTGACCTCCTCGTCAGTCCGCGGGTAATGGCGAAACTCAGCCAATGTGCGGATGCCCAACTCAAGGATCTTGTCTTTGATGCGGGTGTCAAAGTTGAACTGGGCAGCCAAAGCTGTGAAGGTATCTTCAGGCGTAGCCAACTGCTTGGGAGGAGCGGACGACATGTCAGCTCAGCGAAGGATCGTCGAAATCGAATTGAACACTTGAAACTTGAAGATAGCTGCCGTACAATAAACCTTGAAAAAGGAACAGGAAATCACCCTCGTGACATGACAATTAACACACGGTCGAGCCTTTTGTCTACCGACCCTCAAAGCCACATCACTCTAACTGCGGTGCCAACTCATTGAGCTCCAAGCCCAGGCAGCGCAGAGCATCCCATTGCAGAGCGTCAGCAAGCGGTGCCACCTCAGCATGGGCCATCACCAGGGCCGAACGTAAGTGCTGGCGCTCATCAGGGGCCAACGTAGTACTCAATAACTTGATTTCGTCACAGAGGGTCCTCACAACGGATACGTAGGGGGGAACAGACCCAGGCCGGACTGGCCGCGCCCCCAACAATGGATGAAGTTCCTGCTCAGGCTGGGCGAACTCTCTGGGGATGTCTTGAATCTCATCCCACCACTCAATCCAGCTAGTGCAGAGACTCTGCATAGCACGAAGTGGGACCAGAACCACCCCCAGACAGGGGGAACCAGTAGGGGGCAGGGACTCCAGGGCCAGACGAGCCTGCTGTCCCAAGTCCCTCAACTCAACTGCCTTGCCCCGCCGCGCGTCTCCGTCCAGGGGCGCCATGGCAACAGCCGCCAACTGGATAGCCTGGGGTCGGTCCATGGCGAACGATCGAACTTGAATAGATGAAGCTGCAACTGTGAAGACTGATGGAAAACTGACTGGGCGCGCATTCAGTCACACTTGCCCCCCCCGGACATGACATGCGCCTTTTGCCACAAATTCACTAGACGTACAGCCTAGGCCAATGCACGTCGGTCCGGACCGGGAAGCACAACCTGGCATGACTTGCAAATCTGGCGATCATACCCCAAGGCCTCGTGCACAGACGTAGCACGGTGGGTATCGCCCCGAAAGCCCGGAGACGCCTGTCTCCACCGGCACCACGGTGCGCCTTCGCGCTCTACGTGCCACAATGCCCCTGCTTTGGTCGAACATATAAACACGACAGGGTACCGCGGGAGCTGGGGCAGGTTCCCTCCGCAGCTCGACCGGGCCCAGCTAAACAATGCCTCGCCCCCGCGTCTTTTCAAGACGCCTTGGCGGTCGATAGCTCTCAGCCCTTCCAGTCGCGTGTACTCCTGGTCGAAGTCGGTGCGCTTGATCCAGGCAAGGAGGATGGCCATGAGAATTGGTGCCCTATGCACCCCGGCCTGACAGTGGACCACAACATTCTTTCCGGCAGCAAGGGTGGCGAAGGCCGCTTGTTTAATATCCTGCAGGGCCTGATCACGTTTCACGCCCTGGTACGACACAGGGCACGACAATTGAAAACAATCTCGCTGCGCGACCCCACCAGGACACTCAGCGGCGGTTTTCTCCATAGCTGAGGCAATGAATCCAATATCATTGCCGCTCACCCACCGAGGGTCTTTCGGCAGACCAGCAAGGTAGAGCGACCCATGGCCGTCAGCGCCCCAGAAGACCAATGTAGGAGGTTCTGGTCGTCCACCATGTCCAGGGTGTGCCCAACGTTCACGAGCGGCAATATCGAACATTGCATCGGAGACCTCATTGAACGGCCCCGCTGGCGGCGGAGGGCGTGCCTTGGCAGCCGGTGGCTGCGGCTTCTTCTTGACAGCCACCGCCGGAGTCCCCGGCACCCTGACAGGGGATGGTGGCTCCACCGTGGCCTGACTGGCCGGTACAAGCAGTACTACAGGGGCAGGAGTCACCTGCTCGGGCGCCGCCTGCGCCGCCTTCTTCTGAGGGAGGCGTCGCCTCTGCAAAGGAGGCTCATCCGGCCTGGGCGCCAAGCGTGGAGACACCGAAGGCTTCGGCTGCGGTTGTGAGGACGAAGATCCCGTCGAAGCTGTAGCTGCCCGCTTGCGCAAAGCCCGAATAATCTTCTGTCCAGCTGTACGGATTACCGCCAGGGACGCCGGCAACAACGACTTCACCATAGGCATGCCAGGGATGTCTTCAGACGAGGCACGAATGACCCTGGGGCTCTCTGACAGCAATTCGTCCGCGGCGATCATAGCTTCGGACCAGCGCTCCACAGCGGATGTAGTCTTGATTTCTTCCCAAAGAAGCTCGGAGGCGCTGGCCAGGAACAAGGCAGCAGCAAGCCGGAGTTGATGGCCTTGCTTCTGTTTCCGAGCATCGTAACGCAATGGAGTCTGCGCTGTAGAGCCACCACTCGCAGCGTCCGTCCATTGTCCAATGGCAAGGCGCTCGGTGTCAGTGAGCCGCACGATCCCCGCTAAGGTGGGAACCACCCGCCGGAAGCTGTACGAGCTGAGGTTCTGCACATCCAAAACGCCATCGAAATAGGGTCGAACCACTCGAAGGAACTGCCCAATTGACACGGGGACACCTGTGTCAGAGTCGAAGGCCAAAAAGTGCCAACGACGATACCCTTCGCCATGACGTGGGCGGACCTTGTCCAACTGACGAGTCCAAATGGCATAAAGATCGAGGCTGCCCAAATGCCGAGGGATCGACCAGGTGAATCCGTCCCGGGATCCGGTCTTGCCTTTGAAGCACCAGAAGATGATGATGGCGGAGTTGGCGCCGATAAGGTAGCTCCGCTGCACGTGGCAAAACCGAATAAGCCCAAACACCATGGCCGCCGCGGCCATCAGGATAGGCCAGTGAGCATGCTCGGCCGTGTACTCCAGGACCCCCAACAGGTGGGTCACCATGCCCGGCTCCAGCGGGGCGGCCTGGGACTGCCCCTGTCCCAGCCGGGTGCTCCGGACCGGAGCCGGTCTGGAAGCTTCCCGCAAATCCAGTGGTACACGAAGGTTTCGGATCATCCAGCCCAGGGATGTGAAAACACGTGTCGGCCCATGGTGCTCCCTGATAAAGGTGGCCAATGCGTGGGGGTCGGGAAACTTCAGCCCCAAATGATCCATATAGCGCACCAAGTCCTTCCAGGTGTGGACCACGCGCTTGATGGTAGCCGCCTCGGTGCGGGCACACAGCTTCTCCAAGCGAGAGGCCCAATTGGCCATGTATTCATCTCGTCGTGCAGGTGGTGGAGGCATCAATGTCACCATGATACCCAGCAGGTCACGAATAAACAAGGCAGCGACTCCACCCTTAGCATCAGTCGACTGGGCTGGCCGCTTCTTAGGCCTGACAGGCCCAGCAAATGAAGACGGCTTCGGACGGGCCACCGAAGATGAAGGCAATGAAGAAGCCGGAGCACTGGATGGTTGTGGCGGGCGAGACTGGCGAACTGTCTCCCTCGCAAAAAGGTGCCGAACCAGAGCTGCCATCCCCGGTTCGCTCTCACGGCGGGCGAGATCCCACCCATCTGCCACTGCGCGACCAGCTTCACGAAGTGCTTCCTCGTAGGAGGTAAACCAAAAAGCCAAGTCGCTGGAACTCTGAATCCCCATCCTGGTACACCAGGTATTCAGCTTCTCCTGCTCAACCGCGCGTCGAGCATCTGCGTCAGCCATGGCTCGCACACAAAAAGAATCTTGCGAATCAGCGACCCTGATTCACACGAGCGACACTCCTTTTGGCTTGAGCCTCAAGCTGAAAGGAGTGAGTGAACTGAATGACATCAAATAATTCCTCATCACCGACCCTGCCTACCTTGAATGAATGAATATACTTGCATAATTATATGGTATTATGTCTATCTTCATTTACATTGTTGTATAATATAGTATAATTAATACAGTGTTTTGGTCAGCTATGACTTTGCTACTAGCACTGTCAAACTGCCCAGGTTGTCGAGTTTCAGGCTTCCACCCGCCCCACGTGGACCAAGGAACCGTCCTCGCCATTCTGCCCGTTTGACTCAAAAGCCATCGTGCAGCGGTCAGAATCCACGCGCGACGCGCGGGATCGGTTTGCTCTTCACGCAGAGATTGGACCGGAAGAAACGGAAGACGCATGAAAACACGGAACCTGTTGATAGCTTTTTTCCCATGTTTGTTCCATCCGGAAGCCCATACGTTCATTCAATCCCAAGACTGCTCAAGAACCTGCAGTCCCTGCAGTCTTTCATCACTTGCTCATCGCTGCCAATGCGGACTTCTAAGCTGTGAAACTGCGGAGGAGTGAGGGTATGCATATGTTGCACATCTCAAATGAAATCATACCAATTCTGAGGTTAACAAGTGGCTCCTTTTTCGTGGGGGATCTACAGCCCTGCTGACTTGTCATGGAGCCTTATGACAATCTTGCAAAGGACAGTTGTCTTCCACAAAAACCATATGTACAGTAATGAATCGAAATTGCAGAATGCCCTTCTTGAACTCTTAAGCTGGTCCTTCTGGAGTCCTTCTTGTCCCATATATAGTATATACTCTTTTTGAGGAGGTTGTTTTGAGGAAAGCAGCTATAATGCATGAGTTTGAAATTGGGAAGAGGCACTTACTTACTAATGACGCTGCTCCTTTCAAAGACCGTCACAGCCGGTCCTTTCAGCTCCATGAGCTCAGTCGTCCCATCCCTTCGATGCGTTCGGTCTTCGGTTCGGCCTTTTTCTCAGAGGAAGCACCGCAGGCGCGCCACTCTCGATCTCGCCGAGGACACCGGCACGTCAGCGGGCCCTGAAAGGGGTCAACAGGGTGGGGCGCGGATCATCGCGGATCCAAGATGAGAGCTTTCAACCTACAGCAACAGGCAGGTTGCGAAGATATCAACAACTGCAGGTGCAGCTAACTATAGCAAGGCAAGAAATGCGCTAACTCTGGCCGAAGATGTTCAGTCCAACACACCGATCAAACCGCTTATGGACCACCAATGAAGCAGTGTCCAGTTCGTAGGGCACCAACGGTTCGGTTCGACACACATGTCACATCAACCAAGCTGGAGGGCGGCGGCAGTCCAAACACATCAGGATTCACTGAGATCAGGTGCAGGATCGCAGTCCCAGCATCTTGAGCTAGGCAACTTTCGTCAAATCCCCTGGGTGCTGAGAAAAAGACCTGGGCCCTCCTGCCGTTCGGTGCTTGCAGAACCAGCAGGATACCCAAGGGTCCAATATGAACCACCTGTCCTCCTTTCCAGGTCTTGCAAGAGGAGAAAAGACACCCAACTTGTTGTCAGGATATTTCCGCTGCAGAAAGTTATCCATCTCAAACCCTGCAGATTGGGATGGAACAGCCCTCCACCGTGTTCAACACCCGGCTTCCCGGCCGCTGCCCCGCTTGTTCCAGGCCTTCAGTCATCAGGGCCTCGAAGAAACCGAGACCGGTGAGAGGTCCCAGTGAGTCGTCCTACCAAACTCTACAGAAATGGTTGGTTTTTCGATTGCTTGGTCACCTGTATATGTTGACAAGAGCATCGATCGACAAAACAGGCATCTCTGAACTGAACGAACACAGGAAAGAACGCAAAGTTTCTGGTCCGCGGGGGTTCTCAACTCGAGAAAACCACTCGTTAACCTGGCAGCTTTTGGTGATGGTGCTCAGCCTTCAGGTCTCCGAAAGTAGAACCTAGATTATATAAAACATAACAAACCCATATAAAACCTCTCACATGGAGAGGTTTTACAATCCAAACTGATGAACTAAGATTTGACATTGTGGCCTCTCCCGAAAAAACGAAACATCATGGATGCTTCATTGGTACCTGCATTCTGAACGGGCCAGCATCCACTGAGTTGCTCACTGCACCAATGCCGCCTTCTTTGGCCTCCCGTGTGACGACCACCTTATGTGACGTGAATACGGAAAGATGAGGAGTTTGCTACTGTTCATCAAACCAGTAGATAGCATCAAAAGCAAGTAGAGAATTGCCACAGAGGACAGTTTTGTGCAACTGTTTGTGCCATATTCATATTCATCCATAATATCGCAGAGGACCACTTTTTAAAAATGGGCAGCACATACCCTCGCGTTAACGTCTGCATACCCACCATGTTGCAGCAATACTCAAACAAAATAAGAGGACGGCAATATCTGCCCGTTTAGAAAACTTGCTATATATGATATTGTGTACCACAACATTGATTTCAGGGGTGCTTTCCTACCTCGGTTGCCCTGCATCAGCACCTTCAAAACGTTGGAGGGTGCCTCCTGAAAGACATCAAAAATATGCCAAAATTTCCCCAGATGGCCGGTGACATTCGACATGATGGGACACTCTGCTTGGAGCAGCGATCGGTCTTCTACGTCAGGATCAGAGACGCCTTTTGGAGCCATGCGTGAGTTTCCAACTATGCCCTGCAGGTGAAAGATCTCACTGGAGTTGATCACTACTGATTGAGGTAACGGACCAGGTTTTTATGTGTCGTTGGACCTGTAGGCGTGGGCTCCACTTTTTGCCCCAACGGCTGTAGGCAAAGCAATGCTGTACCACTTGTAGCCTTAACTTGGAGCACCCAATGCAAGTCATTCCAAAGAAAACAACAACTTCAATGGCCACACAATCTGTAGCAGCTCACTTGTCGGAATTATGTAACCCCCAGCTCGAAAGCTGCTCAGACCACCACCACTGTGGCACCTGCAAAGCTGGTGCCGCGGCCGGTACAGCCGGCGCAGACGGTTCAGTTGGTGCAGCCGGTGCCGGCTGCTCCTATCCGGGCCAGTGCCGCGCAGGAAGGGGCTCGTGTAACTGTGAAGAAATGTATAGTCAATGAGAACTCGGGTGAAAGAAAACCTACTTAAGCTTACTATGGCCGAGTATGGCCTAGCCAGGATTCTTGACTGTGACCACGAGGATTCGTCACATCTTCGGCTGTTGGATGTTCGCTATGACAAACCTCAAACACCTCGTTGGGATCTCTCTTTTTGCACTGTAAGTCTCACGAAAAAGTTGGTCGCCCTCTTCATGGGCCTGGACGGCCAAATGCTAGGACCAACCATTGTGGTACACATGTGTCAGCTGCGCAAGCATTCCCAAAATACCATGAAACAAGCAACAGAAAGGATGTCAATGTCCCATATCTCATTCAAAATGAAAACATATGAAAACCATATGAGGTGTCCGTCATGTTTCTTGTTCGGTTATTCAGTTTAATTCTATACGAGAAAGTATACAGAGCGGGCATTGCTCGCAGTGGCCACTTGCGGCCACTCGAGTGGCCGCACACATTAGGCATGTGTCTCGAGCAGGCTCCATGTGTACTGGTTTTCCCGGTGGAGGACGGAAAACGTAGGCTATCTTCCTCTGCTTTGTATGGAAAACACCGAATGTGTTCCTTTGCGTGGTGGCGTACCACTCAAGTGGTTGCAAGTGGCTGTGCTATCGAAAATCAAAACGGCACAATTTGCGACCTCAATGAAACATTATTTCAGAAAGCAAAAACCGTTCCATCCTGTTCCCTCTATACAGTACCTAACATTTAAAGTTAAAGGCTACATCAAGATTTTTGTGGTGGGTTACTTCATCTTTGGTGTTCAGTTCAGAATCCATCCCGGCGTGCTTTTGAAAACACAAACCTGGCCAACATACACGCCCATGTGGTACAGGGTTTTGACCGTCTTCTGGATTGACTGCCGGCCTTGGCTTTGACTGCTGCTGCACCAGCGGCTGATGCTGCCGCAGGCGCGGGGGGTGTGGATGCAGGCGGCTCCTGAAGCAGAAGTGGTGTCGGGCAGAAGTTGGCAAACCCTGAAAACATCGAAAACGTGTTTCATCGTTTTTCCTTTGAATCGAGATTGAAATTGAGGAGCCATGCTCATCTACTTGAGGATGGGCCAGAAAGGATCAAACAAAAACAAAAGGATCAACAGTGCCTTTTTCAGCAAAAATGATGGGGCATGATGGGGCTCACAGTCGGGAGTAGCAATCCTTAGTCCTTACGCAAAAAGTAACACCAACAACTGCCCAGGCGGGACGGCCCCAGTCGTATGTGTTGGACCATCCTATTCTACCGCCTCCAGGCTGAGGACACGAACCGCAAATGCCAAAGCAGCATTCCACCTCAACTGGCCTCACTGCCAGAGCATCGAATTCGTGGGTCAGAGGATCTACCCCAGTGCGAGTCACACAATGCCCCACTATGTCCAGATCGAGTGATCGTGCATCACAAATAGTGACAGAGTTTGGCCCACTGCATCGCTACTATATAGGTGGAGGAATTCGCTAGTAGGTTGGAGGCCATTACTACTAGTAACAAGAAGCTACTAGGAACAAAGGCTTCTAGGTTGGAGGTTGCTTGATGAATCAACCCCCCCCGTCTCATGGGTGAAATATCCCCCTTGCGAGACTTGATTCATCAGGATCCAAAGCCATCCGCAGGGTCACCAGTCGCCAGTGGATCCCATCTATAAACAGAAGGTGACCCTCTTTACTCGCTCGTTGAACATCGAACTGTGGTTTTCCCTGGCACCGCCGTGGTTTTCTTGCACTGTCATTTTACTCACTCGGCCCGTCACCCAAAGAACCGCCAGACATCGCCGTCTCTGCGTCTCCAAAACGCCGAACGACGTCTCCTGGGCGCAGCGATTGGTCTGCTGGTTCACCTTCGCCTCCTGCGCGGACGCGCGCAGCGGTGCGAAACCGCGCGCGGGTTGCGAGTTTCACGCCGAGCCCCTGCGGCGCGCCGAAAGGATCGCTCGAAAAGGAACGCCCGCAGAGAACCTCTGCACGCTCCGAAAAGGCTCTGCAGGGTGGTGTTTTGTTCAACGGTTCAATGAAGGAAACATATGAATCAGATTGAATCAGTGGGTTCATATACCGTAGGGGACAAGAATACCGTATCTCTGAAACCCACCGCCGCAGGCACGGAACGCCACCTGGCTCGAAGTTCATTGTGGGCACTTTCACATGACTGGCACTGATGCCCCAAAAAGTGTCTTTGGGATGCACAGCTCATGCCCCCCCAAAATGCTCACGATAGGACATGATGCCCTGCATCATTGTCTTAGGTGGAGCGTGCAGCGCTAAACATACACGCACAGATTTGATGAATGCGATCAATGTATCACGCTAAACCAAGGAAACAAATAACAAGTCTGTGTCGTTCCAAGTTTCCCGGTTTCCTCAATCACAGGCCACAAACTGAGTTTTCGAGTCGAACGGAGTTCATAAGGATCGAGGCCGCAGGCCCCATCCAGACTCCAGCTGGAGCAGATTCTGGGCCACCCAGCCCATTCATCCTGAGCACTGCACAGGCTAGACTGACCAGGGGCGGATGGCGAACAGTAACGCTGGGACGCTGGGGCCCTGGAGTTCACCTGACGGGCCCCTGATCTCAAGAACTGGTTGACGCACGGAGCTGCTCGAGCGCATCAGGTCGCTCCAGTCATGGTGCACGGTCCTGGTCCGGTCCAGCGGGACTCTTCGTGCTCCGGGATAGCGGTTTGTCACGCTTGCAGGTGGTTGCGACCACGGATGACCACGGTCTGGCCGTGGTAAAACATGTGCAGTTTGACGTGGTTTGTTTCAATTGGTAGTTGGTCAAAAGGCGACTTATGTGTTTTTCCTTTTGGGGAGTCACTATACGCAAAGCAATCTATATAATTCAGTGTGCTAGTCCCCGTTACAACAGGACTCATGGTTTCCGTCCATGATACCTAAAAAGAAAACGACCAAAAAGCGCTGACCAAGTTGTTACGTCCATGAATACTACACTGCCAAGGCACATAGCATCGGTCGTTCCGCTTCTTCAAGGACTTGATGGCCTCTCGGAACCTCCACCAGCTGCGGAAGAAGGTTCACATCTGAGCATTGAGCCAACCCACAAGACCATGTTTCTTCAACTATGAGAAGGTTCCCTGCAAAAGGCCCCATGTTCTAAGCTTGAAGCCTAAACGGGATTCAATCAAAATCAAGCCCTTGATGGGCATCCTCAGGGTCTATTGTTTTACCCAAGAGTTCCACTTCCCATCATCTCGAAAGCAACTTCCCACCCGACAGGGCCCTGCCAGATCCCCGTTCCAGCCCACGTTTCGGCCTGCATTCCCGACACACAAGGCGTCACGCCTTGCATCATTGGTATAGCAATTCAGATAGTCACACTCCCCGGGCTCCGACACGCCTCAGCTGCTATGGGGCAACTTGTGGTCCAAGGTCTTTCTTTTCACAGCCGCTGGACCATGAATACTCGCAGTTCTCTTTGATAACTCTTGCATGTGTTCACTTCTGTTTTGTCACCTCGGAGCTTTCCAGCAGGTCTTGAACGAAACTGAACCCAAAAAATTCGATCTGAGAGCCATCGTCCGATAAAGGTTTTTGAGTTGATTTTTTCGTTGAAATCATTGCGGTTGTGTCGTAACTTCAATCTGCTAGGCAAACATGGTTCAACATGTAATACTGCGTTTCTCTACAATTAGATATAGTCAGTGTCTCGCAAAGCACTGGTAATACTTAGTTAGCTTAGTTGGCAAACGCTCCGGAAATTTATTGATGCAATTTTATTGTCAACTGGCAGGCCGCAACAAAGTCAAATTCCACGTTATATCATGCCTCACCGAACGTTGCTGTGTTGAGTCAACTTGGAATCTGGATACCTGAGCACCACGTGTTTCAGGGCGTCGTCTTCAAAGTGGCAACAGTACAAGGAGCAATGCCATGATAGATCATGATAGGAACTTCATGGACCTTCTATAGCCCCAACGCAAGTTTCATACACTCGGACTCTTGCTGTAGATGAAAAAATAGGTTGTATGTTGATGTTCCCCACCATCCATCATCAATGCGCATGGACTCATAGACCTTTAAACTCCGAGGCTCGCGATGCTTCGCGGCTTTAAGTGCCAACCAAGGCCAACTGTGGGATGCTGGAAAGGGTACCCAGTGGTGTCTGGACATCCCAGGCCCATCTGAGACATTGGCTGTCGTTCATGGTGCACTTGATACCTTGGATCGATCTTATCGGATCCGAACGAGGAGGGTAAAGTGACCAAGTTTGGCGGTTTCCAAGAGTTTAAATTCGCTCACAAACAAAAGCACGGTGCAAAAAGTGATGGAAAGGTCCTTTTTCAAGCGATTTTGTGACGATGTACTTTGTTAAAGGTGCGCTATGTTCGTGCCGGAAGTTGCACTGAGTTGGACTTAAACTGCCGAAACAAATTTGTAGAAGCAGAATGTCTAGAGATCTAGACGCACTGGGTTTCAGAGACAGGCGGTGGTGGTGATGATGATGTCGTGATGGTGATGTCGTGATGATGATGTCGTGATGGTGGTGGTGATGGTGGTGGTGATGGTGAAGGTGCTGCTGAAGGTGGTGGTGATGGTGAAGGTGCTGCTGAAGGTGGTGGTGGTGGTGGTGGTGGTGGTGGTGGTGGCGGCGTGGGATGGTGTTGGCGGTGATGATGGTGCTGGTGATGGTGGTGATGGTTGGCAAACTACTGCGCCTGCCACGAAGTCTGTCTACAAGGTACTGCGCCTGCCACGAAATCTGCACTTCCAGGTCTACAAAATACTGCGACTGCGCCTGCTACGAAATTTTCATTTCCAGGTCCACATGCAAAGTACTGCGCCTGCGACAAAATCTGCACTTCAAGGTTCACAAAGCGCGTGGGCACGCCACGAAATCTGCACATCAAGATTCACATCGCGCAGCCCTGCCAAGGCAGTTCGCAGCAAAAGCACTTCTACAGACAACGTCACGCAGGTTTCGCCCGAGACTTCCTTCGATTTCTGAAAACGAGCCACATGTCCAAAAGTCACACAATTCACTGCACCGGCTACGAAATCACAGTACGCCCAAAGCAACGCGCCTGCCACGAAATCTGCACATCAACATAAAATATCATAAAACCACTCCGATCTTGCACCTCTGACGAAAAGTTGACTTTAGACCACCAAAACACGAGGCTTCACTTGCCCTACGAAAATTGATCACCAAGTCAAAAAATGTGCACGGCGCCACACTCTCGAAGAGCACCCGCCCGTGCCCACCAAATTCTGCGAGCCTGCGCCTGCGCAGTCGGAATGCACTTCGATGATCACCTCCGATCAGACACTCGTCCTTAACACCTATAAGATCCCCTATATAGGTGTGCACACAATGTTTGGGAAAAAGGTAAAAATGTCCCTTAAAACTTAAGGCTGCTACACTACGAGGCCCCTCCACGCCGAAACTTCTTTTTGCAACGTTTAACGACCTTGCTGTTGGGCGCCGCGAAACCCCTACTTAGTGCGGTGCGATCGCAACAGCCGCTGTACAGCGAGCCCCCACACAAACACACTACATAGCGCTGCTTCGAGGGCACTGCCGCCCCGGGACCATTCCTGTAAACCCAAAAATATGACATCATCTATTTTAAAAAACCAACGCTTCCACAGACGCGTCGCTGCAGACCAGCCGTGCTTTCCCAATAAGCACATCGCCGAGTGCAACAGTGCTTTGTGGCGGTGGGCCATCGTTGTGTGTGTCGGACTCAGTATGTTCCCGCAGTGGTGTCTGACACGTCCCACAAGCAAGTCATCAGAAAGAGGTTGTCCAATTCTACCGTTGCACGGTTCGTTCGGTTTCATTGTCCCCAAAGAAGGGCCAAGAAATCCCAAGAATCTGGCAGAGCCGACGGCGCTTTCGGTTCCAAAGGGACGGCGCTGTTTTGGGGAAAGAACATGGACAGTTTGGGGGGGGGCAAAAGTTCGACGAACGGGTCAATTAGTCCGCTATTGTTGGTATAGTAACGAACTGTTTGTATAGTATAGTTGCCACCCCATGACCCTTTCATCTTATCACTTTGATATTTTTCATTCCGAATAGTGCGTTGCAACATGTTGCAACATGTACCCTGTGTGGCCAACGGGGGGGGGTAGCCCCGCCGGCAACCTATATCCGATCCGTTGACTGGTCTTTCTGGTTGGTGGGGGGGGTCGGTTTCGTCCGTGTTACTACTCGCGTACATCGACTTTGACGTTGATTTGTCGACTCGGTGACCTTTCGTTCGCCCGGTGACCATTCGTTCACTGGACTACTCGCTTTTCTTGGCTTACAGGACATGACGGGCTCGACATTCGTTGTTGGTTGAGTTTGTCGTTGGTTCTGTTGTTGCATTTGGCCGGTTTGAGGCGCCCTTGCCCCAATGAGCATTTGAGGGTCTTTTTCTCGGCAGACTTTTTTCTTTTGGATGCCCACATTGACGTTTGTACCCGTGCCTCGGATCCGACTGTCTCTTCTATTCAGGAGGTTTCATTGTTAAACTGTCGTTCACCCTTACGTTTCGATCGTCTCGTCGATTTTCGTTTGGTCTTGTTCGATGTTTGGAATTCTTACTTTCATCGAAACAATATGAACACCTTTCATGTGGAGTGCATTACTGGGTTCTTTCTAGACGTCTGTTGCAAATCAGATATGTTGAACTAAACAGCTCGCCACGGCGGACGACACAGACGATGACTCTCGTGGTAGACTCACCCGACCTCATGGCCAAGCGGTGTGAGTTGCAGCCTTTGATAGATCTGACGGAATCTCCTGTACGGTCTGCATCGGCTGCGCGAATGCCGACGAAGGAGGAAGCTTTATGTTAATGATGTTTTATGTTTTTGTGGTCATGTGAACCTTGCAGAAGTTTTTGTTTCGGATACCTCGTTGTTGGACAAACCATTTCAGGAAGACGATTCGGAGTCTTTGTCACCGCCAAATGAATGGGACAGCCCGCCGCACAGGCAAGCCAAGATTCAGTATTGGACGAAGCATAGCACACCAGCCCTGGCAGAGCAACCGCAGAGAGTCAATAGCGGGGCTGCTGGCTCTTCTCACGGGTCTTGTTCGTTATTCTGTCGCTGCCCCGTAAGAAACCTCCTTTTTCGGGGTTAGTCATGACCTTTTTCAGATTCGAACATACCTGGACCGACTAACCATTGGCTGATTGAATCTCAGGACACCAATGCCGCTTGCGCTGGGGATGCACAAGGGTCTGCTGAAGACAGACCATGGCCGCGTACAAAGTGGGGACGCTGTCCACTTTGTGAGTACACGCCGACTGTGACTCTGACCAAACGACACCTTCCAAAGAAGGCCCGTTTAAAGTAGCTGCAGCCGTTCCTCTTCTGCTGCCAGACCCATGTTGCTCGAGAAACAGAGCGAAGTTACGGTCATTGGTGGAGACCAAGGTACACAAAGCTTGGCAGCAGTGATCAAGAAATCACTGCGTAGATGGGTCTTCTTGGCCGTTGCGATGCAAAGCTGCAACGACAGCACGTTGAAGGCCTCGCAGCGTTGTGGTTCAGCCAACATCCAGGGTTGGACTCAATGCTCGAGGCTGTCAGAATACATAGAGAAGCTGTGCAAGACACTTGTCCGCCAGCTCTCAAATGTACAGTGAGCTCAATTGGCTCAATTGGGAACAAGACTGATGTCTGGCGGCTGCAAATGAGCCTTGGCAAGCTGTACACGGAGCAGGCGGGTGGGTTGGGTTCGTCAAAACGCATTCAACTTATCGTCTTGCAACTCATGAGTTGCAAGGCGATAAGTTGAGTGTCCGGAAAGCCTTGTAAAACAAATGGTGTTTTCACCCTCGGTATGTGGCGTTCGGGGCCAACCCCCCAGGCCGCTCCATCCATTTGTCACCTTCACGTCCACAAGAATTCGTCCAAGCCGCCGTCCACGTGCGGAAATCCCGCATCCTGCTTGATGGCGATCCGGTTGGCGATCTCCTCGGTCACACCAAGCCTTCCATGAAAAAATGCTTCAAAGGAAAACAGTAACTCAAGCAATCCCAGGTGCGTGAATGAACAGAGAAACTTCCCACTGGGCACTAACCTGGAAGTCAGCCGAGATGAGCGAAGTGGAGTCCTCCGTTTTTTCGTTTTGAGGGTGATATCCCACCGCAGTAAAAAACCGATTTCCCGGATTTCGCTTCAGGCCGGCATCATCACGTCCCACCACGCACGGTCCAGAGGCGCATTCAGGAGTGCTTTGTAGGGTAACTGGTTTTCAAAAGGAACACCACGACCAGCAGGCCCGCTTTCTCAGACTGACGCCCGCGGACCATGGCATGCCATCATGATGCAACGGTTGGTGTCAACGTTTTTCAACGCAAACAATTAACTACTCATCATTCGCTGTAATCATCGATGTCAAATGAAGGAACTAAAAAGATTCGCCCCCTTTTCTCTCATCGTTTTCACAAAGAAACTCACAGGAAACCCATGCTGTCAGATGAACATCCACCAGAACCTGCCACCTGCAGGGCCCCCCCCGAAAAACCTGCCCGTCCTGCATTTGCAAACCTCGGCTGATAGCGTTGGGCTGTGGAAGTGGTCGATGGTTCATGATGGCTCATGATGGCTCACATGGCCAGGAAGGGAAGAGTCAGAGTGGATGGCGTTGGCACCCCAACTTAGGACTAGATCAAGCAGAACCTGCTGACCTCAGTATAGGGAAAACTTCAACCCGGTCGCCCCTCTTCCACACATGCCACATTCGACGCAGGTCTCTTACATCCTTTTTTGCAGCGGCTAGGGCCAACGAAGGACAAACGAAGGACCAGTGGATTCATGTACCCCAAAATTGCGGCCTCCAAGAAGCATCCGGAGAAAACAAGAAGGCGTTTCGAGGACTCCACGGGTTGTTTTCCAGCAATCCGGATCCCGGGCAAGCGTTCTTCATGGCAGCGGCCTGTGTGAAACACAGGGCGCAGCGCAAACAAGCCATCAGCTGCAAGAAGAGGTGGTCCCAGATCGCCGGGGCAAAAAAAAGGCACCAACAAACTCATAATGACTCATCGGTGGTTTGGAAAGCATGAGTTCTTTCGAAAACCCTAAAGTTCTGAAAAATGGAACTCACCTGGAAGTGGACAATGAGTGCTTGGAAGACCCTTTTCCTCTACAAATTGGGCGTTGTCCACTTCCATGTTAGTTCCAGGGAGTGTAACTGCAGTTGAACATTCCATCCCGCTTCACTGTGTTTTTGGGCTCCCGATTTCAGGGAAGCCCGGACACCGTGGACCTCCACACCATCTGGCATGTTCAGGAAACGACACCAGTGACATGTTGGGGCTCCCTCTGGCTAGATGTTGGTTCCTGCTAGTCTTATTTGCTCTTGGTGCAAGAGATACCGTAGTTTCTTCTTGCTTCTTGCTTTTTCTTGTGCTGTCGGCGGCTGTGCTTTTCCTCTGTTGTCGGAGTATTCTTGGGCCTTGCTTCGGTTAGAGCCGGATTCGGAAACTAATCGGTCGGATTCTGAAACTAGGGTTCTGAAACTGGGGTTCTGAAACTAGGGTTCTGAAACTTGGATTCTGAAACTAGTATTCTGAAACTGGAAAGTCAGATTCTGCAACTGGTATTCTGAAAC
>CAXAMN010024328.1:138705-165847 GCA_963970005.1 Durusdinium trenchii | reverse complement strand
CCCCCACCCCCAACCCCCCCTTGTCCCCATCGTGTGATCTCGACATCCCTCATCATTCACAAAGTTGCGGAATCCTAGTGAGGGAGTCCACAATGTTGCGGAATCCTAGTTGCGGAATCCCAGTTGCAGAATCCTAGTTGCGGAATCTTGACAGTTGCGGAATCCTAGTTGCGGAATCCTAGTTGCGGAATCCTAGTTTTGGAATAACAGTTGCGGAATCCCAGTTGCGGAATCCGACCAAACAGTTGCGGAATCCTAGTTGCGGAATCCTGCGCAGTTGCGGAACTCGACTTTATCCCCTTGCTTCAGTTTGTCTATCCAGTATAGCCGGTGGAGTCAGTGCATGAGTTGGGCCGAATCATCAAGTGGTTGCACAGGGATCGCTCACCCATTCTATCAGTTTCATCAGGCCAAGCTGACGGGCATGTTTTTGACGAGCTATTATTAGACACCCTTAGCGGGCCTTTCAGGGGCCCTGGTTTACACGGTGGGCGAAAAAGACGGGCCGGGTCTTTGGCGGGTTTGACTTCATGTGAACCAGCGAATTTTAAGCAAGGTAACGAAGAACCACTCAAATCTGACGCTGTGGGAAGTTCCCGAATCTCACGTGCTTCGAAAAGAGCGATGTAGACTGATTCATAAATTCCCTCAAAACAATACGTTGTAAGTAAAACCTCTTCATGTGAGGGGGTTATTACAATCAAGCGTCTAATACTTTGGGGCATCCAGCAACACCAAAAGACTGCCATCTCCAAATTGAGTTGGGCAAGTGGTTTGGTGGTGAGTCTGGGGTCTGCTCTATTTACAGCCTGGCTCTGAACCCTCTGTCGATTTCGCGAGGCAGCCAACCACTGCAAAGCTTCCAAAAGTGACACATACTATACCGAATGCTCACACAAATGCCAACACCGACTGAACCGATCCGCCGGACACCAGGCACCCGTCCCGCCATCCCTCGGCGGCTCGTGTCGCGTTTTCTACGTATTCGGCCGAGGCGGTCCGGGCCTTCTCGATCTTCCCTGGGATGTCTTCACCTCATTTGGAACCAACGGAACACTGGAACGGAAGCATGAGATGAAGAGAGCACCAGGATCTAAAAAAAGTCACAGCAGCTGCTTGGTCCGAAAATTGAAGCTTCTTCTTTCGGTTCCCCAAGAGATGGAAAATGGTGTCCAAATGGTGTACAATGCCATTCTAGAGGGAAGTTCTTGAAGGGAATTTTCCACTTTTCTGATGAAGTTTGTGGGAGGGGGACTCCATAGATTAGAATAATGAATACCTTGCCGACAAAAACATGAATGTTTACATGTGTTCTCTAAGGCGAGAATTTGGAATATCAAACCTACAAATCCATGTCGGTCAAATCCATCTATTATCCACCTTGGTGACGGGAATTCCCTGGCTAGACATCGCATGGCAGCTCTGAAAACTCTGAAAGCATCATGCTAACCAAGCCCCTAGTCCCCTAGCTTCTTGATTCCGTTCGTAGCGATGCCAGGAGCCCCGAGTAATTAGCTTCTTGTTAACCATGGATATCTACGTCTCGGCCACCTCACCAGGTCCACCATCTACTGGGGTCTATCCAGCTCAAGGTCTCACCAAGTCTGGCTCAGGTCCCAGACCAGACGGCGTCTGTGGAGACCAGCAAGGTTGCTGACATGGAACACAAAAAGAAGACTTAAAACAAGGAAGATGTCAACACATGGAGCAGCTTAAGTCTTAAAGCCTACCTGACCTTCTTGTTTAAAAGTGGGGAGACATTGACCTCATAATACTACTGCAAATCCCAAAAAAACAAAGCCGGGACACCCCTACTTCGAGTTGCACGACAGGGAAGTCGTCAGACCGTCTGAAAAAGGGGAAGTCTGAAAGGCAGGCCAAACCATTGGGATTATCGCAAAATGTTGCCAGTTTTGTTCAGAAGCGTTACCGGGATTATGTCAGTTGGCTGCATCGCCAGAGCTGCAAGCGGGCCCCGCTTCCAACTGGCCCAGAACAGCTGCTCCGATTCCCTGTCGCCGGAAGAAAACCAGAAAAGAACAATCCACAAACATACGCAGCTTCGACTATGCTTCTTCTCAAACCCCTGGTTTAAGGATTCAATACCCAACATGACCCTTGGAAAAATATGGAAAAATACCTTGTCCTGAACAGGGCCCAATGACGACTCCTACCATTCACCCGATCAGAAGAGATCAAGCGTCCCGGCCAAGTACTTTGCCTCAGCATCGCCACTGGTGCAGCGGTTCCGAGCAAACAAGGAGCAAAAGAAAACATAACGGTATTGATCACACCGAGCAAAGCATCGGTTCCCGAGGTATACCTTTAATTCCTTCGCAAACTGGAACTTCCACGAGCTTGCTGTTGCCTGAGCAAGGTAGAATTGCCATCTTCCGAACAAGTGGCGAGGAATGTCTTTGTCATTCGGTTTCTCAATTCGTTTTGACTCTTTTTGGTCAGTCACAGAACCGATGGACTTTGGTCCTCCCATCTCCATAGGAATCTTATAGTTTCCCACTTGAGCAATTGAAACCCACCGAATAAAACCGGCCAACAGAAAAAAAAAAAAAAAAACGAAAAAAACCAGACCCAACCGGCGGCCCCGGGCCCAGCTTGTCCTCACAACGGATACTGGAAGCCTCCCAACGTCACTCGGAGGCGATCAAAACATGGCTGAAAACAATCAGAATCTGAACTTCCTTTGGTCGTGTTATGTCGCTTTGGTGGTCAAAAAATGGGTTGGCAGTGGAGTGAAACAGACAATGGCAAGCAATGGCATTCTAATGGGCTGCTCTTAGATCATCTGCCTGAACTGCTTCGAAGGAAGTCTTCGCCACCCACGGATGGGGGTATGCTTGGAATTGTCCAGTACTTCTTGTTCTAACACCTTCTTCCAATTTTCATTTGGTGATGGGGTGTGCTTGTAAATCTTTGTCTCAGAGGTCCAAAAGCAATCCTGGCCAAGCCACTTGAACAACCACAGAAAAAGAAGCCCCTCAGCAGCAGTTCGGCCTTCAAAACAATCGCCTCCGATGTCTACTTTCGAGTTCTGCGGCAATGTAAGTGGTTAAGAACATCGCCAAATCGGGAAAAAATGCACACAGACAGACAGACAGACAGAATTGGCCAGATGGTTGCTTCGTGTGCCTTTGCGACCTCCACTTACCAGTATTATCTTGAAGATCATGAAGACAAATATATAGAACATTGGTCCTGGCCGGTACCTTATCTGTTTCGTCTTCATACCGGTCAACGACCCTGTCTGACACGTCTGTACTCCCGTCCCTCTCCCCATTTTCCAAGCTGCGGGTCGCCACCCCGGGTCGCCCCACCTTGGTGCCAGCGTCGATGGTTTCTTTGACCTGAGGGCAAAGGATGGAGGCCACCCGCAAAGGCTACAAGGAACGGGGCTGCAAGACAAGGAACCCTCTTTTCTGATGATCTGACAAATATCCATCACTGATGTTCTTTGACCTGGTCTGAAACATGGAAATCAATGGTTTAAAACCAATACACGAACCACTGACATCCACTGGTCCGACATGAATGTCTCCAACGACCTGGCTGCCCCAATCGACGCATCCGGCGCTCAGGTTCGGCTTCCGGGCCACTTGGTCCATGGCCTTCTGCACCCGTGGGGCCACATCTTTGTAAAGAGCCACCCTGCCAGCGATGGCGCAGCGGGTTGGTGTGTGTGTGTGTGTGATTGTGTGTGTGAGTGTCTGTCATAGGGCGGAGCGTAGAGAAAACGGAGCCACTGCAAGTTGTTGGTGGAAACCTGTCTAAAGGGCAGGATTGACAAGCCTAGGCGATGCAGAAGGTAACAACTACCTCCATTCTCACAACGGTGGTTCTATGTTTGTTTTGAGAGCTCCAAGCCCTTCTAAAGAGGAAACCATTTCAACTCAGGAGGGACCACGAACATCCATGAACTATGGATTCCTCCAGTCTTTGCAGGGCTTCCCATTCTGTAAACAACCAAAAATGAAAGTGGGGGGGCCACCTCACCTCAACCGAAATCGGGCATACCGGGCATACCGCTCTTTTCGTCTTGAACTGTTGTCTTTCGCGAAGTCTGGGGTATGGAAGCAGAAGGCGTGCAAACATGAGTGCTGAAAGTGGGATCACCCCTGACATTGAGAGCAGTACACGTTCCAATAAAACTTAAAATGCATTGATGTTGTAATAAAACCACTGGAGTGAACACTGCCGGTTGGGAATGGCAATGTTATGGTGGCACTTGGTTCAATGCTGTGTTGTGGAATTAATCCTGTGATTGGCTTCCCCATATTCAAGAGCCCGCGTTGGAATCACTGAATTGTTCTCTCAATCTTGTGCCATGCATCGCAAACAATGTTTCCCCGTCATCATGTCCGAGTCACATGACCAGTCGGCACAGCACATTCTGTGAAACAAGACTACGCCAAAACCCCCAAAGAGTTTCTGCTAGACTCTAACTCTAGACATCAAAATCAGACGCCCTTCAAGCTTCTCAAGTATGAATGTTATCAATATATTATATAGACTGACTGGCTTAGATGGAAAATTTATCCATTGATTGTCTGACTGGCGGTAGGTAGATGGTACATTGTTTTCCATTAACTGGCATTGGGCGGGAAGTTTCTCCATTCTGAAGGTAGATGGAGAACTCTCCATCTCCATCTGCAGAAGGTGTTCCTCCAAAAAAAACTCTGCGCGCTTATTTCTCCAAACAAAGCCTTCTGGGTGTTTCCTGAAATTTGGTAGATGGATAATTTTCCCATCTACCGCCAGTCGATGGAGACTTCTCAGTCTGCCTCCAGTCGATGCAGAAATTATCCAGATAACCACACTATGAGTTATATTTGTTCAGATTGATCACGGAAATGTATTGACTCGGGAGTTTGGCAATCCCATGGCATCCACATCATTGCAAACAAACCTTTTGAGCAAACTTGATGCTACACTTTGACTGGCAAAGTAAGTTGGCAGCTGAGCTCGGTCGAGCGGTTTTTGGCAAGAAATCTCATGGATCGCAAGCCAACCCGAGCTCCCACCAGTCCAAACTTGTCATCAACCAGTAGCCTACCAGATCTCGAGTTCGAAGACAACTGCCACCAAGAATTGGAACCGCATGGAACTGCAGGTGTGGTAAAAAGGTCTTCCTGTCTTCTATGGGTTCCAAAACCTCAAACCTCTTCCATTTTCACCACCAAAAACGGATGGAGAACCCATCCCATCCGACTCCTTCCAGTCCGCGCCGTGACTGGGCCCCCCCGGGCCACGAGTCACGGGACAAGGGTTCCCTTCGAGACCTGGAGCAAACATTGTGAAATTCAGCTCTCAAGAGCTGAGATCAATCTTCAGAGCAGCAGTAGAGTTTTTAAGGGAAGCCTTCTGCCCCCAAAGACATTGAGTAAGCGAAAGTCCTCAACTGACCACGGATTCGCCTCAGAATTCCGGTCGCTCTCGATATCAGGAGAGCCCAGTGAGTCGATTCTTGAAAATCCCTTCAAAAAGCACAACCCTCAACCATCTCTCTCTCTCTCTCTCTCTTGCAGTACATCATCCCTGGGTGTCGGGGCTGATAGGGCATGCGAGTTCCTTGGAGCGGCGCCAGGGCCAGTTGATCCTCCACCTCTGGGCTGTCCTGAGCTACGCAGAGCTGCGGAGCGGTGGGCGAGTGGAGAGTGGGAAGACAGGAAGAGGGATGAAGAGGGACAGGTGCTCCATAGGTCCTGAGGTACCCATGCCCCACTCACTTCTTGGGCTTAACATGATTTGACCATTTCACCACAAGTAACCCCCTTGGAAGGAGGTTTGACCCTGCAAAGGACATGCTACATGAGCACTGCATGTGGAAGATCCAGCTTTTGGCCCACGACCTCCACCACCCTAGTTTCGTTGTAGATCTGCTCATGTTTATTGGGTGTGTTCACAATATATTGACAATCTATGATGCCTACCCTGGTTGAACCCCCAATGTCAGGGACGCCAACCAATCGAACACTGTCCATCGATGTCCGTCCACATCTTCACGATCCATTCGTCCATTCGTCTCCACCCCGCATGTGTCGTCCCCCCGTTCCCCCGCACCTCGTCGCCGGTGGGATCGAAGGCCTCCTCGGGGTCCCACCTGGAAGCCCGGTCGACATCGGTCGGACGCGGCGGGTGGCGGACGTGTGACATTCATGGCTGGACGGTTGTCTGATGTAACACCCATGGGTCGGGGTGAAGGAGATGAGTATCCAAGATTGTACTGAAGGGCATCCCTCTTCGTGCGGTTGTTTGGGGACCTGGGAGCCGAAAAAGAAAACAGGTTGTTTGGCGCCCAATCTACCCAATCATGGTCTAAACATACAGCGACTGTTTGAGTGGCATCTGGGGTTCGGGGACCTAAGCTTCTCACACAAATTCGGAAATGCAGGAATGACAGGTTTTGAAGACTATGACAATGACACAGGAACTGAACAGGATCTGTGACCCGTTTTTTCATTCACTTTAGGCGGATTGAAGTGATGAGAGGTGCCTCTCTGGCGCTTTGACCCATGCCCTGCGCCTTCCACGGACTGAACTCGCGGACGGAGCGTTCCCGACTCGCGAAAGCGCTTTTCAACCGGTGTGTGCGTCAGAAGGGGGGTCGTTCCCAAAAGGTTTTGCTACGATCGGAAGCTACGAACGGAACAAGTGCATCGCTACTAGGAACAAGTGCCTTAGTAGTAACAAGAAGCGAACGTAGAAACAAGTGCATCGCTTCTAAGTGAGACGAGAAGCTACGAACGGGGCTCCTGGCCGCAACCTACGAACGGAGCGATCGGACGCTACGAGCAGGGGGCTCCTGGCATCGCTACGAACGTAACAAGAACGCTACTAGAGACCAACATCTTCCACGACCCTTTTCGATCGACAGCCAACACGTGTCGGTTGGGCATCTTGTAGTGCGGCACCACCGTCAGATCCTGGCAGACACCGGAGGCAAGACACCGGAGAAGTCGGTCGGTAAAAACAGCTTGTACAACCAGACCTGCCACCATGGTAGCCGAAGAGACGGGGTACCCTCACAACTCAAAGGCAAGTACCCTGAAGAAAACCTATACCACGTGTGCATTCACAATACGTTCATGCAAGCAGCAAAGCATTAAATATATGTTTCACTTCAACAGGCCATCATCGGGCGTCCAATTGGCGAAACAACGAATGAGGTATACCGTTGCTTTCAGTCGGACCTTGCAACATGACTCACTTGATTGATCCGACAGCTGGTTGATATTGATATACTGTGTATATATATATATATACACGCTACGTGTCTCACAATAGATGGAAGACTCTCACCGCACAGAGGAGAGGTCGAAGGCCTTGCGTGACTTCCCACAATGAACCTCGCACTAAACCTTGCAGCTCTATTGAGCTCTATCAACCTATATAGGGTAGTCATCATCTTTGAGGCCTTAAGGCTTCCAAGATTTTACCTTTCCACATCACAATTCTTCCGAGTACTGCTAAAGAAGCTGTGCAGAATAGGAATCAAATCAGCAAGATAAGGTTGTCATGAACTGCCTGGTCCAGGGCTTGCTGCTGTTGAAGCCTCCTCTTCTCGGTACTCTAGATCGCCACCCGATTGGTCGTCCTTCCTTTGCACTGGCAGGCCGTGGAGGAAGATCCGGTCGGCCTCACCTGCCACTGGGACAAACACCGAGCACATCGGGCGATGTTCACGTAAGACCACTCCAGCCGAGAAGGAGTTCCGTTTTGAGGGATTGACGGGGCGTGAACTCGCCTCCAAAACGAGAAGAACTCAGGTGACTTTCCAACCAGGGGAGTCGAAGAGCCACCGGACTGGGCCGCTCTGCGACGCTGGGGATGACGCTGAGTGGAATCCCAATGACGTGGAGTCGAAGATCCGACGGAGAGACGGCGGAGTCGAGACTCGCCTCTCCCGGAGACGTTTCTTTTAAGGCGATCCCCGTTGGTTCAAGTAGTCATGGAAGGTTCTGCTGATGAGTTCAGAAAAGAGTGTGCTTGGGCTTGGGTTCTTTGCTGGTTGGCACTTGAACCACTTGTTGTTTATAATCAATAGCATCAATAGCATAGATGTAGAGCAAACCCCGTTCGCTTTGATGGCTGTTTTGCTCATCCCAGAACAAGGAGTCTGGATGAATCTGGGCAAAAAGACATTCTTTTGAACAGGGAGGCCACGTCTACAGTCACCAGGTTTGGGTACAAAGGCAAGTCGAAGGGTCTGTCTAAGACCCAGTTGTTCACTTCTGGGACCTTCTTCACTTCTGGGAACCATGTAAAAATATATATATGTGAATTCATTACAAGTACACAATTGCACACACCACGGCCCAAGCAAAAAAGGACTCCAACATAGTACAACGCGCGTTTTCACCCGAACCAACCCGCGTCTTCCCCACCGACGAGCTCGCAAGCGCGCTCCTCGTAGCTGTCTCCGGCGCATGCTGCCGCCATCTTTGGCCCAGCAGCCCTCCACCAATTCTGTCGCGGCTGTGGACGCGTGTGACGTCCGCTCTGACAGAGTGAGGCAGTGCTTTTACACGGGAAGGGACGCACCTGAGGAACTATGCAGGAAAAATGGATCGAGATGAAGAGTTGAAGGGAGATGTCCCAAGATTTCGAGCAGTGCGGCAGTGCCCGGACATCTGATTTTTGTTGCACCCCCCCAAAAGAAACACAAGTATGCTCAAGGGATCTAAAGGGTCCTCCTGAAGCTGATGGGACATGATGGGGACTCCATTTAGGTAACAGGATCCCTTGCCTGCTTTGGATGATGTCTCTGTGAAGATGCCAGAGGAATATGAGAAGAGCCCTGCAGTCAACGCTAGCATGACATAAGCGTTTGTGACCTCTGATCAGCTTGCAGCTTGACTCGGATCACACCACCTGGGACCTAGCGACTTGATGCCGATGCCGGATGTGCCACAGATGCCGGCGCTTACTCTCAGGTGGTGTCAGGCCTCATCATTCACCACGGGTGGCGTCGTTTTCACCCAAGGATGTCCAGCATTTCAAGGCTGTAATTCTTGGGCCAACCTCCAAGACTGACACCAACTTAAGCACCATGTTTCTGTGTGTGTGCCTTGCAAAAGATTAACTTCAAGCATGGATTCTCCAAAAGCTCTTCGTGGTGGCATTACCTTAAACTTGCACAGACTGAGCTCCTCGAGACATCGAGCTTCGTAGGCGAGACATCTCCGTCGAGGAGTCGCATACCCAGACACTCCATGTATGGCATATATGCCTACATTAGGGCGTTTCAGGGATCAATGTAGGCATATATTCCATACATGGAGTGTCTGGGATACATTGTTTGACACCTCCGGTATCTGTAACACCAGAGCGACTCGGATCCAGAGCGATGTACACGAAACACAGAGATTCTAACACAGTTCAGTCACTTCAGAGTAGATGATGCGGCCATTCCAAGTACATTCCAACAAACACCTTCCATGGAAGTGGATGGCCATTCATGGCCCACTGGGAAGACTAGTGGCCTTTGAAACCGTGGGCGTGAAAAATTGTGCTGAATCAGAGGGCAGTTGAGAATCAAACATCCTAAATAGAAGCAACTGTGCTGAACCTGAGCTCATCTACAAACCACAAAAACGTATCACACGTTGCAGCTGTCATCTGCAAATGGTTCGCTGAAGGGTAAGCAACAGAAAAAGCCAGACCGAAATCAGAACACCTAGTTTGAGCATATCAACACTCACAGGCACAAAGCAAGTAAGCAAAGTACAAGTCAAATGACTGGACAAATGACATATCTTTACATTTATATGCAGTACACTCATGTCCAGATCTGGTCTCAGCACTTCTTCAACCCACTCTCAGTGGCATTCCTGGAAGTTGGCTGATATCGCTATATCATCAAACCTGTCTGCGCATTCTGCGTCTTTCCTTGCTTAACTCCTCTTCGATTCCTCAATTGTATCTGCTTTCCCGGTTGAGCTCCGCTACCATCTCTCTTAATCACACTCTGTGTTCTTCGGATTTTGGATCGCTTGGAGATATCTGTTTCGAAGATGATTAAAAATTGAGGGTCTGGGCATTCTTTCTGTTGTGAACAATCCTTGTGGATCTTCTCTGTGTAGCTTTGCTTTTCTTCTTGCGATCAGTTCTTCTTCGCCGTCTCGATGGCTTATGCTCTTACACCGTCGAGAAGATCTGTCAGGTTAGGACGCATTGTCCGGTCTGTAGGCACCCCCTTCCAAACGATTTGACAACCCAAGTTGCAAGGTTCCGCAAAAAAGAACGTTCAGGAAAGGGTATTGGAACATCACACCAAGCGGGTGGTTAATACCTGGATTAGCCTGGATTGAGTCTCATTCTGACTTAGAAACCACGGTTGGTAGCCACCAACCTACCCTGGTTATTGCATGTTATTGCCACCCTCCTTGCCTTTAAACTCCAGGAGCTGACTAAACCCAACTAGTGCGTGTAATTTCATGTTATTTCATGCTATTTCCAGTGAATCTCAAGCTTTGCTTCGTAGATCCAAGTCAATCCAGACACGAAACAGGACAGTTGCTATCTCTCCAAATAGTTTAATCTATATATATATATATGTTATATATATATATATATTATATACATATATATGTGTGGATGTGTTCAATGTGTTCCTCCTTTTCACCGACCAAAGACCTGACCCCGACCATCCTCCAAACCGCTCGGGTTCGGTGCCTCCTTCGAGCATCTTCGTTTTGAAGACACAGTTCCTGGGCGCTCCGCCCGGGATGCGCCCGGGACGGGCGACAGCAACACGTCGATCGCGGCGGCACGGGACGACATGAGTCTGAGAGCATCTCTGAAACGCAAAAAGGGGCGTTGAACATGGATTGAGAGCAGATTGTTCACTCCACAAACCAAGGGGGGTTAAGGATCCTTCTCGGACTGTGAGGGCAAGCAGCATCAAGCAGCATATCCATCTCTATATATATATATACCTGGATCTTCCAACTGTGACCAAAAATCAAACCAAAGGCGGAAATTTGGCATAGTTGGAAGATCATTTCGATCACCCTGCTATTCGGCTCCTTTCGGCTCCTTTCGGGTCACTTTGGATTACTGGAACATCACAACCCCTTGAGCTCCTTTAGGGTACCATCGGGTGTCCTCGTTTGGGCCCGAAAAGAAGCCACGCCGATGCCACGGCGATGGTCTCCGGTGTCCGGCGATACCCGGCATTCCGGGAACCGGTGGGCAGCCGGGGCACGGGTCGGTTCGCCACTCAAACAAACCATCAAAGGAACCTTGACCCTCACTGCCATAGGAAGAGAGTTGAGTAACATGGTGCTGTTTCTCTTTCTCAACTGAATCTGAACTGCCTTGTGGGCGGGAGTGCGGCGGAAGTCACTGACTCGTCACATCTCCTCCGCGCCGACTCCTCCGCGCCGAGGGACTCACACTCCTCACAATGGCTCCGATCAAAGCCTGAGAAAGGCGAGGAGTATCACGAGTGGGGCGAGTGAGTTGAAGAAGGATTTAAATGCTTTAGTGCTGGCGATCTCAAAACTTTTTTGGGAATCCTTATACTAAGCGACAGTGCTGACAGTCAACGATGTTCTTCACCATCTATGGAAAAGGCTCACAAAAAGCAGCAAAAATAGAAATTTCGGACTGCGCGGCGACCGCCACTCCGGTCTCCTAAAAAGACGGCAGAGAGTCTTTCCACCTCAAAAAATACCTTTTTTAGGCCAACCAACGAAGGTCAATCTCTGACTCTGAAGAAACTCAAGCAGCCCGATGGCGACTGGCGGAGTCAGGTGTCTTCCACAAGCAAAACCCAATCTTGAAGAGGTGGCCTCGTTTAGGGCCCGGGATGCTGGGATGACGGATGACCCAGGTTCTCAATGTAACGTTAAAACGGTGGTCATTGAACTCTTCCATCTGTTTCTTTGTGATGGGGCTCCTCGAATCGCCTCTTTTCAAAATGGGGATGCCCACACTCGCAGTTATGTCAAATAATACTCAGTAAACCTTCCAGAAACTGCTGAATTAAGATGTCATGCGTTAGCACTCATCACAAAACCATGGCCACCCTTCCAACTTGAGGCTTAGCTCCAAATTACCAGCCCTCAGTTTCCCGGCTCAAATCTTCGCATGTCCCACCTAGGCCGCGGTAAGAGATGAAACATGCGTGCTTGTTCGGAAAGGACCACAGTCTGTCAGGACTATCTCTTTAACATGTCTTCCAACCCAAGTTGTTCTTTCACAGAGATCAACAAGACCGTGAATTCCTGCAACAAAGTGAACTGCCGGTACAAGCGCCCCGGAGGTCCATTTAGTGGTCACATGCGCCTTGACCTCATAGAAATCACGACCTCATAGATGAAAAAAATCGCTTTGCAAGTTGCACGTACCCCGAGGGCGAGGACAAAACGATCTGCGGATCCGGCATTTGGAGACCTCTTGGACTTGGTACGTGCCCTCCTGCAGCTCCTCGTGGCGTTTTGCGTGAAGGTGGGGTTGGACAAAGAGAAAAACACATTGAAAAATGCAGAGGTAGTACTCTGCCAGGTTTCCGAGGATAGCCGTTCACATGTCTGTTGCAGCTACGACAGCTACGACCCTTTGAGGAAGTCACGACAAAGTGTTATTTAAAGAAGATGCCCACTCCTACAGTTGTCAAATGGCAATGCCCAACAAAAACGACATGGCTCACAATGCTCACAGTGATTCCACTGCTTTGCAAAAAATCCAACTCGTCCATATATCTTGAGGGTCACTCATGTTAACTTGCGGCCCCGTGGTTTCAATGCAAAAGGGCCGATGGGCAAAGAAGTAACCACCGTTTCAGAACGAAGACCGGGCACATCCAGGTTGTTATTCACGCAGGGGACCTGGCGCCCCTTTATTAATAGATGTAAATTGGGGAAAACAACCCTCAGAGTAAGTAACCTAATTCCAGGGGTATGACCAACCCTCAAATCCTACTTATGCATTTTGAGGCCATTGGCCACAGACATCACTATGCTATCTTGCATGTAGGAAACCAATCGTTTCATAAAATGAGGAGATACTGAGCATCCAGGTGCAAGGAAGTCGCTTCAGTCTTGTCTGAAAACTTCGCTGTCCTGTTTTTGTACGTATGGTTTCTCTGTCTTGGCTTACACTTCATGCCAAGATCTTGTCTCTTGGCAGCTTTCACGAGCATTCCAGAGACTCCCAAAGACCCGAAAGGATCACTGTGGCAGTGAGACATGTGTTGGTGGTCGTAGGTTGTTATCAAAGAGGATATATTGCGTGTGTTTGTGCACACTTGCAAGCCATGAAACCTGATGAAAAAACAAAAGGCCACAAACCAAAACAGGTTGAACAAAGCAAACACTATTTGACGCAGCAAACATCAGCCGTGGAATCCAAAATCGTGCGCTTTGGGAAGCCAATCTGGTCGAGCTTTTTCAAGGCGCGCATCTTTGTCTCTAATCATTCTGCTCCCACACTCTGAACAACTATGGACCATGGACTATGGCTCTCTGGGTTGTCATCCATCTGCTTCGCCTGCGTCAACTTACAGAAGATGCACCGCACCTTCTCCCCTTGTGACTTCTTCAGTGCTTTGTGGCTCAAGTTGGTCTTCCGCACTTTGGCCTTCTGGAAAGCCAGCGCGACTCTCTTGAAGCTGCGTCTCTGCCTGGTAGCGCAATCACACTTGCGGCTTCTTGCAAATGAAGACTTCCAATTCTCAACATCTGCCCTCAGCATCCATCTAGTAAGCTCGACAAAGAGGTGGTCAACGCACATGTGGCCGATGATTGCCTAGTGTCAAAGTCTTGCTAAGACATCTTCGATCTTCAACCATATTCTCACACTCTTTAATCAAAAAAAAACAAGAACCATCAAAGTCCCAACTTGCTGGTTTCTGCGAGTTTTGTCGACCAAGGCGTGCACGAGGCAAACCCAGAGCACACAGAAAAGGCCATGGACAGTACTTGACAGCACCATACCGAACCAAACAACGTACTTGCCAAAAAAAAAGATGCAAGCGGAGAGCAGCGAATAAAGAGTAGCTGAAGTCCTTTTCATTCCAAGCTTCTCCAAATTAGTACCTCCCGACTCGGCAACGTCTCTTGGCCCCTCGGCGTCACCGCGAAACACCAGAATACAAATAATAACACTCATTCAGATTATTCCAGGCTACCTGTCATGGGCTCATCCTGCAGTTGCACAGGGAAAGAAAAGCTGACACAAGGGCTCGCTGCGATATGGGCTTGCCTTCACAAAGGCATTGAGCCACTGTTAGTATAGAATGCGGTGCAACAAGCCTGGGGTTAGGCGTTTGTCTCCTGCACGCTGAAACCTCCAGAAAACCTCTCCTGTCTATCAGGTCCATTTTGTCGACTGGTCCCATCCGCTCATTGAACTTTTCCTGCTTCTGCTTATTATCGCCTCTGCAGGATGACAGCTGGAAGGTGCGAATGTCGAACTACATGGCAGAGAACACAGCTACACTGATTCGATTTGCCCTGACCTCTCGTCCACACACCTTCGCGACCATTGAGAACGCAAAGGGGACCACGCTTTCAAGCTACCAAAAGTGGTCTCTCTTCGAGACTTTGCATTCCGTGCCACGCTGACGTATCTAGGCTTTTTTTTTGGCGATTTGGCTGCGTGCCACCATGGTCGTTTTGAGCTTGGTGCGCTTTTTGGTGAAAGAGTTTTTAACGTGCATGGTATTTACTATAGAAAACTTCACGTTTGAAGATGTTTGTTGGTTTAAAACCTTTTCCTTGCAGTGACAGCAGCGCGCGCCGACATCTTTTCTCGTCACTTCGTGTGTTTGCTAATCGCCTTATACTTGCCGAAATTGCCAGCTTCGCACACAATTGAGCAGTTCTGGATTCATCCCATAGCATCCACATCGAACGTTCATCCCCGTAGCATCAACCATGAATGGTATTACCCCAGCCCATCCAATAAAGACACATACCTCCCACGACTCCCTTGAGGGACCTACAATTACCAACAACAAAGTAATATGGATCCCAGCACCAATTGGACCACCGTCCCCAAACAGCTGCCTTTTCTCCCTGATTTCGTCTGAGGGGTTGACCTTGCGGTCCGGCGGGAACCGCGTGCTTTTCGGCTCCTGGCCCTCCTCGTTCTCGAGATGCCGATGCGAGAGCGACAGCTTGCCATTGGGCGTGGCGGCCTGGCCAGGTGCCGGTGAGGCCGGCAAGGGTGGCCAGGAATCGAACGAAGGGAGCCGACGGTGCGACGGGGCGACGCTGAGGTGAAGGCCATTTGACTCAAATATTCAGTCAAGCACGCGCTTCAGCGCTTGTTGAGCGCTTTTGGAAAGAGAGATCCGATCAGGAGGTGCCAGATGCAGGGTTTTCTGTGTCTCACCGTGTCTCACCAACTTGAATGTGTCTTGTACAGGCAGGCGAGCATATTTTGTTGCACAAAGGGAGCCTCCAAACCAAGCAGTGAGTGTTCGAGTTCCGATTCGGTTGCCCGTTGCCCGCTTAGAAGTTCAACCTCACAAGCCACACAAACAGTTCAGACACTTCATGGTCCCTCACACCATCGTCTTCCCCAGAAACCATCTATTGACAAAGCATTGACCCCACACCCGTCTCGCACCTCCACCGGTCCCGGTCCGAGAGGAGTGGAGACCCTCCCCAGTCCGTTCCAACCCGTCCTCTCCCACTCTGCCTTGACACACAGGCAATCCTCAGGTTCCTGGCAAGGCCTTGGCTTGACTGAGAGAGAGCCGTTTTCTGAAAAGAGTCGTTTCTGGAGCAGGTCGTTTCTGTGGTAGCACTATATAACTGGTTATTCTGTCTCATGACATTCTGGTCCACACCTCAAGCTGCCACAAACCTTTAGAGGTCTGTGCCATATGAGCACAAACCTTTAGATAAGTGTAGTCTAGTCATGAAAAAAGTAAGCAAAAAGGATATAACATGGGGCAATCCGAGCACCCGTAGCCAAATGGCAATCAATGAAATTTGATCCACTCTATATCCTTGATGGTGATAGCTTTGTATGATGGACCATGGTGGAACAAATACTGCACGGTGTTTTGTGGCTCCTCTTGTCTTGATTAGATGGCCTTGCACTCCCTGCCAAACGGGTTGCTACAACTTTTCATGAACTACCAATCAGGGGACAGCGGCCAGAAAAATAGATGAAGCTTGCCAGACCAAAGAAGTATGCTTCAGGAGTTGTTGGCCGCCAAAGTGAGCCGTCGAAGCGCGGACAAAATATGGACGATTCCAAAAGGTCTTCCTTCTGCCTCGTGCCATCCAATTTTTAGGCTGCGTCAGGATGACAAGACCTGCTCGTAGAGGTCACACCCTGCGTGTTCGTGCCCCCACATCCCTATTCCCTTGGCGACCCTGCATGCCAGGACCAGCCTCAAAGCCTTGCGCCGAGTAGCAGAATCCTGCCGAGTAGCGAGCCCACTCGAATCCGGCTCATATTCCTGATGCATGGGTGTTGGATAATTAGATGGATTCCTAGAAACGCACGGGATATGGCGGCTTTGTGCAGGAGAACCATGAACAGATCATGAGGTTGGTTCTTGGATGTTGATGTGTCCTCTATGAGTGTGTTCTTGGGGATGCTGATTTTGGAGCTATAGACAACAGTTGTGCTCCAGTATACAAGTAGATTGAATATATATATATATATATATTAAATTATATATATATAATACAAATATAATATAATCCTAGTCAAGGGAAGGTAGTCTTTGATTGTTTGATGCTTGAATTTGATATTCAAGGATTCCTTTCCGGCATGTCCGGCATATTCACCATGAGCGCCAGCTCGGACACCTCATATCTGATGAACACCCGCAGCACACCCGGATCATCTGGAAGAACGTGTGCTCGCCATGGCCAACTTGCGTGAAAAAGAGGGACCTCATGAACTGCCGAAGCAAACACCGAGAGATATCCTCCATAATCCCCCTATGTGATAGGAACCCTTTTCCTCCCAATCTCCTCCACATTGACCAGAACGGCCTCCAGGCCATCTACGACTCCACTCGCTTTCGCCCGCGTCTCCTTGCTCTTCCGCTGGGTCGCCGTTGTCCTGGCGAAGCGCGCGGCCGATCCGGCGAACCAGCCGCAAAAGGTGGAACGTGCTCACCCCAATGGGCCGCAAGATGGGTCGTAGTTTGAGACGTAATCAGCTGGCTAGGTGGGATGAACCTCGTCAGCTCGTCATCTCAGTTTCGAACGAAGGATCCGTGCCCGAGCCGCGCATGCTCGGGCAGCTGCGTCAAGGGGTTCCAACCGTGGCATGGCTTCGACTTCGATTCTTTGCCAGGTGACGTGGGCATTCCTCTAACCCGAACGGAGTGTTTCCTCTACATTCGGGTCCCACGGTCACAGATTTCAAACAGATCCCTGAGGTTTTTAGTGGAATAGACCCGTCCTAAACCCATCGCCTCACGTTCAACGACACCCCGACCCGCCCCGACCAAGGCCCGCCCCGACCCGCTCCTTACACTTTCCGGCCGGCGTGATCTTCCCACGGGCCTCGGCGGTCGGCGTTCTGTGTCGTCAGCGGGGTCCGTGTGGATCCGGGAAGGCCGCATTTACGCGACTTCAGAACTAGATAGATAGTCACGGCAGGACCCCTGCTTATGATTGCTTAGGTTTCCCCTGCAAACGTGATATATCGCGATGTTGGACGACTTCCATGTACACCTCCCAAAAACTATATATATATATACATATAAGTTCAGCTTTCTATGTTAGGCAGCGGCAAGATTGCTTCATGCTGGTGTGCTATATAGTTGTTATTGTGTATTAATCTCCCAGGTTCGGACGAGTTTCTCCTGTTGAACATGTTCTTCAGCTGTGCGGATCTAATTGAGGCATCTTGAGGCTCTGTTCAGACCTATACCTATATAATGAGTCTTGAAAGAGACCCCCAACCGAATGGTGAGCTCCTTTACCTGTCCGAATGTGCGTCTTCGGCCGAACGGCGCGCCGTTCTTCTCACTGACCGGCACGACCGGTGTGATGATTTCAGATTTCTCGACCCCGCTTCCGAAGATAGGAACCGATGTCCGAATGATCTGTTCGATGATTTCGCAAGAAAAGAAACAACAACAACCTTCGTCGGCGGAACTCGGGGCGATCGACCGCGGAGGCACCAAGACTGCAAAGTGCTGACGGAGGTCATCAGGATTGCTTTTCCTGCTTTACAATATGATACCATGTGCACCACCACTAGACATGGAGGACCTGGAATGGGCAAACCATGAACAACAATAACAACAACAGCAGTCCACCAATGATACCTGAATGCCAAATACACTGGTCCTCATTAGTCTAATGAAAGAACAAATATATATATATATATATATATCACACAACGAAATCCCTTCTGCATCCACTCCACCAAAAAAAACATCTCATCGGGCTGCCCTGCGGGACAACCCACCTGCAGATGGGCCAAGTAAAGCTCCAAGCAAACAGTTTGTGTCATGTGGCAAACCTATTTATTTATGTTGGCTTGGGGGAGGGTACATAGAGTATATTTATACAGTAAGTGTAAGCACAAACAGAAATGGCGAGAATCAAAAGCGATCATAGACTCATAGACAACTTTCTTCGAGAGGGGCCACGTCTATATTAGTCGGAGGCCACGTGAGTGTCTGTATATCCACCCCCACCTGTCTATTGCGAGGATGCTAGATCACCATACTGTCGCTTCTTTGCCCTGCAACCCACCTCACTGCAAACTAGTCATGCAGCTTGTGCATGTTCTACCCCAAAGGACCACTGGAGAAGACATCCATTTTCACAAAGGGTTGCCCCCAATACCAACTGCGTTGTTCAGGACTTCATCTGGGTCTTCTACACTTGGATGTGCCATTGGTTAAATGTTTGGGCAAGTGATTGGCGTTGACGCGACCCTAAATTCTCACACATTATACACTGTACTGAGGCAAACAAGCTCTGCGTTCTGTATCAGAGCCGGCCCAGAGCACCCACACCTTGAGCTTCCACAAAACAATGTGCAGACACTGCCAAACTCTCCAGGGGGGCTACCTTCTGATAGACCAGGAAGCTGTTCAAATCCAACTTGTGAAAAAAAAAGTAAAATGAAAAGATTCAAAGAACCAAAAACAAGCGGCTTCCAGGGGGGGCCACTAAAAATACTATCCGAAGCAAACCCATTGATGATCCATGAGTCCATCGCGTTGTCCGCGTTGTGTTCCAACCCTCGCTTGCCCAACTCAACAGGCCTACCGGGCCGTCCGGCCCGTCCTTCTCAATTCGGTGTGCTCTTCAAGAGTCTACAGTGGGATGCTCGCATCTATAGAGTTGAGTCACCTGCTGGATATCAATCCGGTTTCTCATGTGTCTTTGGTCCTTCATGGTCCTTCTGTCCTCTCATTCCAAATCATTTCGCTGCCGATCCGAAGTGGAGCGGAGGATCCGACATGGCAAGTTCCCTGCAGCTTGCTCCAAGACCCCGACCTGGACCGGTCAGCATCGGACCGGTCACAAAACCAAACAGACACCGTACCGCCGCACCTCATAGGTCTGCAACCAATTTCTGAAGCGATCGGGGTCCGAAGGCTCCATCCTGACGACAAAAAGCCCCCCCCCGGCCGGTCCAACGGGGGTTCGCCCGCGGCGTGTTTGTTCCGGGAGGAACAGACGAAGAGGCGGCCCGGCTTGGTGGGAGATAGACATGTCCATGAAAGTTTAGAGGGAATCCGCTGAATTGTCTATCAGTTTGGAGGGTTCACTTTTTCTAGATCCGAAGGTGAAGAGCCCCAAAAGAAGAACGTGTCAACAAACATCTGGAAATCCGCTGACGGGCCAACCTAAATGTCTTCCAGTTCGTGTTTGGTGCCAACAGCTAGCATCAGGCATCAGTTCTTTGGCACACCCACATTGATCTACATCCCGCACCACTTCAACTCCTTCACGTTGCTGTTGAGGCAGGTAAACAATACAAAGCATCACTGAGATATGTTCACACCGTGAAGGTTTTCTTCAGGGCTCTCCGAAAAGAGGGTATGTCGAGAAGGGTACACTCTTTGAGAGTCAATTGGATTTTTGTTTATGCGTTTATGTATGTTTCTAATCCTTGTTCCAATTTCCTGGGGGGCCAACATGTAGAAGGATCCTTGGGTCGAGCTGCCTGACCTTTAAAAATCAAGTGCACACCACCTACACCAGGACCCACGCTTGGGGTGACTAATGGACACCCCGAATCACCTCTAAGGGGCTAATAGACACCATCCAGGGGGCCCTGTCAGCCATACGAAGCACTGAGGCGGCGGCGACCAAGTCATGAAACCCCAACCTAGCGATGGCCTCCAACCTAGGAGTGATGGCCTCCAACCTACTAGCTTCCCTGACCCCTGAGCTCCGAATCAATGTGCCCTCCCTTGGGGCCACCAACGACTTCACGCCATGCTCCTGGTGATAAACACCATCATGGCCTGTCACAAGCACAGCTGGGAGGAAGACCGCGATAAGGTGGAGATCCACATCTTTACCTTAAGCTTCGAGCCATCGTCGTTTCAGGTCCCCTGGTCACCTGGTCACACTCTCCGCGCGCGCTGGAAGAACGGAGGTCTATCGCTTTGCCTAGAGGGAAGCTGGTCAATTTGGAGGCGCAGGTGAAGCCAGGAGCCTGAGAAGTGCCGGTGCTTCGGCGCTTCGCACCGTTCGCAGCGGTCGCAGCGCCATGAACTACAGAATTCTTCGGTTGGCTCGCCCTTTGCATACACTGTGCAAGCATGTGCAAGCCACAAGTAGTTCGTTGGTGAACAAAATTGCCAACCAGCTTTGGAGATATGGAAAAACACTTGGACCCATGGTGGTGTCGAATGAACACCTTGAATCACCTCTAGGGGGCTATGAATGGACACCCCTTGTGGGGCCCTGGTACATACATGTAAGCAGAAGTTCACAAGTATATAGATTAAATAACCCATTCTTTGATTGGTACATCATCACCCCTTGTGTCCCAAAGAAAACGAAGACACCAGGGGCGCCCGAGCGCATTGGACGGCCCAGAAGCTGGAACTCTGTGGCCTCGGAGAGGCGCAGAACTCGATGCGCACGGCACCAGGACGCACCAGGAGCGATGTGTGATTCACTCCTTAACCATCCTGAACCTCTATAAGGTTTAATTGATGGACACACCAAAGAAGAGTAGGGGGTCCAGGTGCGCACCAACGTGCCTTCTTTTGTTATGTGGAGGTGAACCAACTGTGAGATATTCAAGAGCAACTCTTCGATCTGACTGGGTCACTGTTTTAGGTGGCGGCAAAAGAGCATTGATCCAGCCTCGAAAGACGAGTAGCTCTAGGATCCATGAAACATCTGCCACAAGAAAGCCGTACTTTGAGAGGGAAACCCCGAACCAAGGGGTTTTGGTAAATTTTCCTTCTTACAGGCGGTCTTTGGGAGGCCTTCTTTCGGACTACGGTTACTCTGAGCCGTGCATTTCATCACACTCAGAGCCCACGCAGAAGAGACTGCCAGGCCGCCACCATGGCTGCGCCGGCTGGCGCCGGCGGCTGCCGTTAGCCACCCAGCGGCTGCAGCCAAACAGGCTAGGGTACAAATTTCTTTAAAAAAAAGGAAACAAATTGTTCGAACACTTGGTATCTAATGGTATGTCTCCTGTAAAGAGCTGCAACATATGAAAACTATATATAATATAGAATGAAACACAATGAAACGAGGATCAAAGAAGGCCATCATCCTGTCTTTCACATCGACCCTTAAGAGCAGCTTGAACCGAACAGGCAGCTCGTCGGTTTGGACTTCTGTGCTGCGCCCACAGCGTCAGGGGCCCTAAGGATGGGATGCACAAGGCCATCACCCAGCTGCAAGTGATGGCCTAAGTGTTCCAACCGGTGTCTATCAGGTGCTTGGTTGCTTTCAGGGACTCTTGGCACTTGGACAGTTTAATTGTTCCACCTGCGGCTTCACCTGCTTGATATTTATACTCCGCGAAGTCATAAGCACACTCTAGTCTTTCTTACCGGAAAAGGGTGGTCCGATAAGCCACGACGAAAGCCACTCAGCTCAACGACTTTCCTCTACAAATACAGCACAGTTCACCATTCGACTTCAAGAGGCCTATGTCCTATGATTGTCTCGACCAAATGGGGGGGGTCAAGGACTTTTGAAGCCTCAAAGGAGGATTCCCAAGCGAAGACACAATGAGTAAGAGTACGTAATAGGAGGTCCGTCCTCGACGGACAAGAACTTGGGTATATCATCTACTGATATCTACTGCTCATGGAGTTGAACAGCCTTTCACAAGCAGTGCATGTCCCAAGCACGGTCCCCTTCCGGTGCTTCGCATGTGCTTCGCATCCCACCAACCCAAAAAGCCCAAAAGGGGACGGGGAAAAGGTTCCACGAGACAGACCCCGGAGCATCCGAAGACCGGATCTCGATTTGGGCAGATCAGAATGCCATGTCTTTGGCCGATCAGAAGCCCTAGGGATCCACTGCCACCGTACCTCAGAAGGTCCAGTACTTGGACCCTCCATGCCTATATGTACAAGTCTCCAATCACCTTCTCAGAGGGTATGTGGATCCAAAGGGAATGATAGAAAACATAGAGATCATAGACGGGTCGATGCCAGGTAGCATATTGCCTATTGATGGTTCACTGCAGGGAACCAAGAGTAATAAAAGGCCACCCATGTTCCCAAATGCTGCCAGTGGTCCAAGTCACTTTTCCGGTGACATTGACCTCCAGACTTCCATCTTCAATAAGCGACCTCGTGCGGCAGACCTCGTGGGGAGTCCACTTCAGCTTCATGAATCCAAGTCAGCTACCGGCTAAGCCACCGGCTAAGTCAGCCCCGACGTTCGTTCTAAAGGATCCCCTCCAGAAAAGGGGAAAAAAACAACTCCCAAATCCCCAAATCCTTCCTTTTTCTTCGATCCAAATCCGCTCCGGCATCCGCATCATCCGCACAACATCCGCACCGCGGCTCCCCGCCGCTCAAGCGAGCGCGGAGCCGCGCAACTCGGACACCACGACCTGAGTCGGGCTCGGGTGGAGCGGAGCAAAGCCCCATGACGATCTGGTCGTGGTCGGGTTTTGCTATGACACCTCAGGTGTTGGACACCATCTGAATGTAAAGGCCTCACTGTTGCCGCTCTACCCCTGCGATGTGAGAGCCAATTCCTAAGCTGTGCTTCTCCACAGACGGGGATGCACAGCTTAAGGTCTCTGAAATCATGTAACGATGTAACCACTTTGATGACACTACAACACAACGAACAACAACTCAATGTTCATAAGATCTGAGCACCGAGGATCGGCTGTCCTGACTCTGGAGGGGGAACTTTTGGGGGGGGTGACTGAGACTGGCCATGTATTTGACCTGGGTGTTTTTGGCTGGGTTAGACGTAGACGATGCTGTTCTTAGCTAAAACATCTTGAATGGCAGCAGTGTACCAGTATCAGAAGTGAGTAGGTTGTTCTGCCATCGCTACGTTCGGAGCAAGGAGCAAGGCAACGTAGCGAGGTGTTCTCTTGCTGATCCGATTTCCCCCTCCTGGTCCGGTCCCACGGTGCCAAGGGGCGCTCGCCATGAAGAGCAAGTAGAGACCGGCCAGGCTAAAGGTCCCAAGCCAACCCACCTGGACCCGCAGGAGGGGCGGTGAAGTCGTCGGTTCGGTGAACCAACGCGTTGGTTTAGGGTTACGGGTTCGAGTGGGTGTTGGGGAGGACACAAGGGATCTTGGGGAAGAATGTTCTTGAAAGTCGTTCCTAGTGAAAGTCGTTGTGGGCGTCTGAAGTCAGTTTTTCCTGAGAAAATCAGAAAACAATCCATACTGATAATTACTGGAAGACAAGCTGTTCAGGCTGCAAAATTGTTCACTACAATGACTTCGGATGGTGTTGATCTTTGCCATTCATGTCTGTTGTGATGCCAAGGCACAAACAGTACCCCTAAGATCCCGTAAGATTTGAGACTTCTTTGAAAGAGTTCTAACACAGACCGGGAGTCAAGCCTCTACTCGGATGTTTTGCTTTCAGGTGCTCAATTTTGTTGAACTCTCCAAGAAAACTGACCTCCCAAACTCTGATTCCTTCCGCCAACCTGGCAAAAGTCACCCCCGAAACTGGCTACCACAACCACCACGACCAACATCAACACCACCACAATCCGCCACGCATGCCATCCGAAGCTCCCGAAGCACCCCCCCTTGTGTTCCTCCAAACACCCACATCCCAACCACATCATCTGCCAATGTTCTTTTCCTACACCGCTTTCCCATGAAAAGCCCTCCCCGTCGGGAAAAAAAAAGCGTTCTCAGCGCGGGAAAAAAAGCGTTCTCCGAAAGCGCTTCACCTGCTTTTCGAAGTTCAAAGCGCCCAGCAGCACCACACAGGCCACGATCGCCACAGCCCCAGCCTACAAAAGGAAGAAACGCCTCGAAAATGGGCAAAGTGTTCATGAACCAGGTCCAGGCTGTTCCGTGCTGGGGATCCTGGCCCCAAATGCGAAATCTCCCCTCAACATGAACATGACCCAAGAAAGCACTGGCCCCTAAGAAACATCCTGCCAGTGGCTCGCCTGCACTGTTGATGAATATATATCCTGCTGCAACACTGCACTTGTGTCGAAACACCAACTCACGGCCAATAGCAATGAGAAAAGAATTGCGAATGGTCGCATGGTCGGAATCTGGGGTTTCCTGGACACTACTTCTTCGCTACCCCTACTAGTGATCCAGTTGGGAAGTGTTTCGAAGCAACTACTCTATATATGATATTATTTAAGATAATATAAGCGTATTACTCGTATGATACTGTCCCCTTCAAGTTTCGCCCTTTGGTCACGCAAGGGGTAGTCCACCCGATTTGAAAACGCCGATTCGCCTCTGGTCGATCCAAACCACCCTCGATCAACCCGATCGCCCCGAGGTGTGTACCGGCGGGGTGTCCTCCCCATCAACCTGATTGGTGGGGGACTGTTCTGGTGGATTTGGATCGAACGAGACCGCGGGGGTGAGACCGCGGGCTCGTCTCCCTCTTTGAGCTATACGTGGGTAGGCGTATTCGCAGGGCTCTCCACGTGGATGGCGTCTGAAACGAAACGCCCCACGGCTCACCATGTTTCACCCCCTGAGGGCGCCTTGAGCTGCCCCATGGCATCTTCCAGCGCGATGACCTGCCTCGAGAGAGGAGAGAGAGTCTGACTTCCACCGTTTTCTGCACTGGTGGAAGTGGTTTTCTCAGAGTGAGGAGCACCAAGCAGCGATGTTTCTCAGGGTTCCTACACCAGCTATGAGTGGGAACAGCACCCCACAGCACCCCAGAGTCTTTACGCTGTTCCCATCTAAGGGTCTCACCTCATGGGCAAGCTCAGGCTACTGACGGCCCCCCTCGGCACCTCCCAGTGAGTGACCAGTGTGAGCTCTGACTCGGGTCACGGGGCCCGCGCACCGGGCCCGCTTCACCGCCCGCTTCACCGCCCCGAGACACGGATCGACAAGGGGCCCGTGGCTGGTGGTCAAGATCAACGTAAGACCTCCGGGTGCTGCGGAGAAAATCGACACCCCCGGGTCCACGTGACGAGCCAGGCCAAAAAGGAGGGAGACAGCCAGTTCTCTGCCAAAAAGGCGTGATCGACGGGCAATCCGGGGCCTCTCGCCCTTTTAAAGGCTTGCCCAATCTATGTCACAGCCCCCCTATAACCCTGTGGTGAACCGCACCGATGATGGAACCGGACAAGTGTTTTTCTCTTTTCTGGATCCCGTTCATGAAGCACGTGCGTGGCGTGAGTCATGATGTGTCAAGAGAAAATACAAATTGCATGGCACCACGAGTACCAGGGTATACCTGGGCACCCACGACAATGCTACGCAAATGCTACGCCCTATAACAGAGTAACATGGAACCAGAAGAACCACTAGGTGGTTGTAAACGATGTTCTGGTCCATGCCAGGTAGGGGGGAGACCCGGGTCTCTATCCTCACCACCATCGGCTCCTCACGATCGGAAAATCAAACGAACGATGTCTTGGAGAGATTGGTGGTGAAGTTTACGGAACTCAAAGGAAGCCAAGATCGAGCTGTGGTTTTCCATGGTTGTCCCTTTTGTTTGGGCATGTTCTGGTGGAATGGAATGGGTGATTTCTTCAAGACCGAATGGTCAGAAATTGGCAAAAGTCTGTGAATTCCCTTTGCAGTCAAAAGACCCTATTTATATATATTATACATATACGGCGACCATGGGCGACCAATTTTTTGGAAGCACACCCAAAACCGGCCGATCAGCAGGAAGTTGATGTCGAGCGCAAATAGAAAAGAGCAAGAACCCTTTGAAACCTCTGAAGAAAAGTGAATCGCTCATTTTCTCAAGCCGTGCGTGGGAATTGGGGTGAAACAAAAAAGACACATGCAGTAGATATATATATATATATAATTATATATCATCCATCTTGGCCAAAGGCCGCCTCAGTTCCAAGCCAACACCCGTATATTCCTCCGTCTGCGCTCGATCCGCCGCCTGCGCTCACCAGGACGTTGAAGAGCGGAGCGGCGAAGAGCGCCGTGGCCGCTGCCTCGGACTGGCCCTGGCGGGAGACGGAGAGGCCGAAGGCGGGAGCCTGGTGATGGTCGGGAAACCAGGGAGGCTCGGTGCGAAACCGGTGTAGAGACTCCGTTGAGGTAGAAGCGAAGACTCGGTGTAAGACCAGGAACCAAGGAAGGGTGGGTAATTGATTCAAAGAAGCGTCTCCAGTGTTTGTAGGCGGGCCTTTGCGCCTGAATGAAGAATATCTAATATGGTAATGTTGATTGATTTCTCAGGCAGGGTTTCCTAGCAGTTTGCTGCGGCTGGCAAACACCTTTTCTAGTGCAGAGCTGCAAAGAGGTGAGCATTGAGGACAAACCCAGCCATTCCTGAACCAGCTCCATTCGCACTCGTGACAGGAGCACTCTTTTGCCACGATTCTCTTGCAGCCTTGGAATGCGTTTCTGCCAGAACTGGTCCCAGAGATGGACACTGTCAACACCAAAGAATGACATTCCAGGAAGGCACCATCCCCAATGTGGGTCACTGAGTTCGGCATGGTCAAGTTGGCCAAAGAACTGCAACCCTGAAAGGCAGCATCCCCAATGTGGGTCACTGAGTTCGGCATGGTCAAGTTGGCCAAAGA
>CAXAMN010024328.1:84384-131116 GCA_963970005.1 Durusdinium trenchii | reverse complement strand
CCATCCCCAGTAGGTTGGAGGCCATCGCTAGTAGGGCGAAGGCCATCGCTAGTAGGTTGGAGGCCATCGCTAGTAGGTTGGAGGACATCGCTACTAGAATGGAGGCCATCGCTAGTAGGTTGGAGGCCATGGCTAGTAGGGTGGGGCCATCGCTAGTAGGGTGGAGGCCATCGCTAGTAAGTTGGAGGCCATCCCTAGTAAGTTGGAGGCCATCGCTAGTAGGTTAGAGCCCATCCCTAGTAGGTTGGAGGCCATCCCTAGCAGGTTGGAGGCCATCCCCAATAGGTTGGAGGCCATCACTAACAGCTTAGAGGCCATCGCTAGTAGGAAGGAGGCCATCGCTAGTAGGGTGGAGGCCATCACTAGTAGGGTGGAGGCCATCCCTGGTAGGTTAGAGGCCATCGCTAGTAGCGTGGAGGCCATCGCTAGTAGGGTGGAGGCCATCTCTAGTAGGGTGGAGGCCATCGCTGGTAGGTTGGAGGCCATCGCTAGTAGGGTGGAGGCCATCGCTAGTAGGGTGGAGGCCATCGCTAGGTGGAGGCCATCGCTCGTAGGGTGGAGGCCATCTCTAGTAGGGTGGAGGCCATCGCTGGTAGGTTGGAGGTCATCGCTAGTAGGGTGGAGGCCATCGCTAGTAGGGTGGAGGCCATCGCTATAGTAGGGTGGAGGCCATCGCTAGTAGGGTGGAGGCCATCGCTGGTAGGTGGGGGCCATCGCTAGTAGGGTGGAGGCCATCGCTAGTAGGGTGGAGGCCATCGCTGGTAGTAGGTTGGAGGCCATCGCTAGTACAGTAGGTGGAGGCCATCGCTAGTAGGGTGGAGGCCATCACTAGTAGGTCGGTGTTGAGAGCTGAGATTGGGCCCGATCTCCGGAGGCCCTGTAGAGAGAGCGACCCAACCACCTTTTTGGGAACAATAACATGGAGGTGCCAAATCTGTTCAGAACTCCAAAGCACCAGTAGTAGCTGGGAACACATCTTATGAAAGTCGTTGAAAGTCTAGGATCGTTGGGCAGAAACAGGCTGCTGTTCAAGTGTTACATTTGCCGTAGAGTGCTTACCATTGGGCATGTTTTATGCACACGAACGGGGACCCCAACTTGTCCCTTGACATAAACCTCTGTGTGGCAAAATCTGTGATATGCTATGCTTGTGAACCAAAGCCTGAAAAAGGCCCCGCCGCGGGGCGTCCTTGTCAAGTGTTTCACTGCAAATGGCAGCAAATCCCTTCACTCAGTAACAGCAATGGAGCCTCTTTTCATAAGCGAGCCTTCAATAAAACATCCTCCAACCGGTCACGACTCTTCAAAATTGTTCAAATTGCCCAGTCACATTGTCAGTGCCCACCAAATGGTCTCTCCCACACCACCCTCCTGCGCGGTGGCTGCAGCTGGGGGGGAGGGGTCGATCTGTTGATCTTGTGGGCAGGGTCATGGTGCAGTAAAAACCGAGTTTCTCTTGGCTTGCACGACCTGCAAAATGGGATGAATATAATATATATATATATATATGTATGAATACATGCGAATAATACATAATACATGTGAATAACTCATTACACGGTAAAGGGTGTATTTGGAAACTAAACCATTGTATTCGGAAACTAAACGGTTGTATTCGGAAACTGAGACCATTGCGTTCGAAAACTAAACGGTTGTATTCGATAGCTCGTATTCAGAAACTACAGCGTGGTATTCGGAAACTGGTACTGTATTCGGAAACTGAAAGGTTGTATTCAGAAACTAAACAGTTATATTCGGAAACTGGGACGGTGGTATTCGGAAACTGGAAGGTTATTTTCGGAAACTGCAGAAACTACCCGATATTTGGAAACTGGTATTCGGAAACTGGACAGTTGTATTCGGAGACTAAACCGTTGTATCCAAAAAAAACTGGAGAACACATCAACTTTCCACGCAACTGCCCACCTAAGTTTATTACCCCCTGCCCCCCCCCACCCCACCCCTTCATCCTAGACAACACATCAACTGTCCTTGCAAGTAAACACCGTTAAAGTTTGTCAATTTACAGAATGCGAGGAACATAGTTTCTGAATACGACGAAAATAGCTTCTGAATACAACAAAAATATAGTTTCTGAATACGACGAAATAGTTCTGGATCCTCATTACACTCATTGAGGCTCGCTCTTGAGTGCCACGACAACAGAAGTAGATGGGGCTTTAAAATCGATTCTGAACGGAAAAAGCACATCTATCCCAGACACGACAAATGGGACGGGCGACATTAGATCGATCAGTAGTGGTTTCTCAACAGGGTCGATGGGACTGCATATATCCGAGTCTCACGGAGTGTCTGGGTCTAAACCAGCACCCAAAAACTGCCAGGTCACCAGTAATCAGCCACCAAGATTTTGAAGTCTCCATTTCAGCCAAAAAAGACTCGGAGACCTGTAGAGTTGGCTGGGCATTCGTTGGGAGTTCCAAAAACACCGACGTCCACCCAAGCTTCGGCGTCCGGTACCTTCGGCGGCGCAAGGCCAGGCAGCATTGGCGCTGGGCCCATCACCGGCTCCACTTCGAAGGGCGCACCTGATCGGCTCCGATGCAAAAAATGTACCTACTAGGGTGGAGGCCATTACTACTAGTAACAAGAAACTACTAGGGTTACTAGGGTCTCCTGGCCTTACTACTAGGAGCAAGGACGCTATTAGGGGCTCCTGGCATCGCTACTAAGAGCATTCTTACTACTAGTAACAAGAAGCTACTAGTAGTAAAGCATCTGCTTGGATGAGAGTCCTTTAGCAGAGCTGGGGAGGGGGTACTCTCAGCTGTGGATGTTTGCTAAGCGCTAAAAAGTAATCAGTGTTCAATTTTGGTTGGTGTGGGATTGCAACCAACGAGTCGGAGATCTAGTGGAGATGTGGGTGCGAATTTGGACTGCCCGGACTTGCTCCCGGCTACATCTGCAGTGCTTTGTAAAAAATGTAGTTCGCATCCAGATCATTTTGTTGAGGACTCTGTTTCCAGGAACGGCATAATATTCTGTTCAAGACTCCCAAGGGTCCCAAAAACCAACACCTCGGACGCGCGCCGATGTTCATGCGCGCCGATGTTCTTGCAGCTCTGTACGGGTGGGTCTCTGTGGGGGGGGGGGCAGAGTTCTTCAGAACTTGGAGTCAAGTCAAAGTGCACCATGGAGGGCAATGATATCCTTGTGGGAAAAAAACAAAGGGGTCGATGGTCGATGCACGGTACCTTGCACTGATGATGATGGGTTGAAGCACATACAACTCATCGGCAGCTCTTTGGCAATCATGGGTTGGCGTCCATACACTCTGAAGTGGGCGTCTCCGGTGGATGGGCTTTGCCATACACTCTTCTTTGTCAATCCGTGTTGGGACCAGGACCAGGGGGGTGCGGAAATACTTATATCGTTCACAGAGGCAGACAGGAAATGCCACCAAGCTCTATCAAGAAAGCCGTTTCTTCGCTCCTCGCCGAATTCTTTGCAGGTTGGAGACTCCACGTCATCCGCAGCGTCTAAGTCTAAGCGGCTCGTTGGAGACTCGGTCGCCTTTAAACGCTGGACGCGACTCGATTCCTCTCATCCTGACATTCCAAGCTTGGAGCCGAATCGGATGTGGAGCATCAATGTTGAGGCCATGGAACGAAGGGCAGGCAGCGATGTGCACGCGGACTCTTGGTGGATTTGGCGTATAGAACTCTGATTCCGGATGAACATCGTCCTTGCGATCAGCGAAGTATGCGATCACAATGCATTCTCAAATACCTTTGGATCGAGCCAAGGATAGTGCCCAGAACTGGCCCCGAAAGAAAAGGACCATCACATAGATTCACATCCTCCCCAGCTGAGTTTCTTTCACCGAAAGCAGGTTCTCCCTTTCGAGCTGACAACCACCAAGTCAGAAAGTAGAAGGTACAGGGGGATCAGCACGAGCGCAAAGAGTTTCAGCCAATTAAGGTACAGTGGTTTCAGAGTAGATGGCACAATCCCCAAAAGGTGGTTTGTATGGACCCCAATATAAAGGACATCTTTGGGTTGGTGTTATCTACTCTGAAACCAGTATAACTTAAAATAGACCAGTTTGATCCATGTTTTTCTCAGCCCAGCAAGAATTTCGGTCACTAGACATGTTGACCTCTTTTTTTCGGGCAGGCAGTGGGTAGTGCTTCATCAGTCTTAATCCTTCAGCAAAACAGATTCGGTTAGGGTGTCATTCCCCCCAGGGTAAGGTTTTCCTCATCAGCCTTTATTCTTCGGCAAGGCAAATTCATATAGGTTCCCCCCCCAAGGATTTAGTTTGGGGCTTTACGGACGGTTTAGGATTCTTGAATTGGTAATTATATAAGATCTTTTTTGCAGATGCTACAGCAGCAACAGTCGCAACAGCAACAACAACAACAACAACAACAACGACTTGAAGCTCTTAAACAAATTGCTTCAACTTTGATTTCTTGGACCTCTTCATATCCCGCTGCACTTTTTTTCTCCTGGCCAGGGCACCATTGTCCAGGTACGACAAAGTCACCATAAAACCGATATACCTTGGGGCCGGAATTCCGGAGCTCCGAAAGCGGCGGACGGGAAAACCGCTCGTGTGTGGGCGGAGGACTTGCCGTTGCGGAGTTGACTTCATCGTCTCTACAGAGAACGGGTTGTCTGAAAAGGCACACGAAACGCAGAACGTTCTGCACAAAAGAAACGGTCTGATCACACGGCTTACCAGTATGATGGCACCGTGAACGCCAGTAAGACGCATGAAATTAGCCCAGCTGGAGACCCCAATAGCAAGATACAAACCGGGACAAAAAGAAAAATCTGGAAACAGCTGCTGTTTTCAACACATCGACCATCTCTTCCTTGGACACCATCATCACATAACCGGGACACCATCACACAATGACCAGGGCACCATCAAAACATGACCGAGACACCGTCACAACATGACTGGGACACAATCAAAACATGATCGGGACACCATCACAACATGACCGCGCCACCATCACATGATCGGGACACCATCAAAACATGACCGGGACACCATCACAACATGACCGGGACACCATCAAAACATGATCGGGACACCATCAAAACAGGACCGGGACACCATCACAACATGACTGGGCCACAATCAAAACATGATCGGGACACCATCAAAACATCACCGGGACACCGTCACAACACGACCGGGACACCATCAAAACATGACCGGGACACCATCACAACATGACCGGGACACCATCAAAACATGACCGGGACACCATCACAACATGACCGGGACACCATCAAAACATGACCGGGACACCATCACAACATGACCAGGACACTATCACAACATGACCGGGACACCGTCACATGACCCGGACACCATCAAAACATAACCGGCACACCGCCAAAACATGACCAGGACACCATCACAACAGGACCGGGACACCATCAAAACATGACCGGGACACGGTCACAACACGACCGGGACACCATCAAAACATGACCCGGACACCATCACAACATGACCGGGACACCATTACATGCCTGGGACACAATCACAACATGACCGGGACACCATCAAAACATGACCGGGACACCATCAAAACAGGACCGGGACACCATCACAACATGACCGCGCCATCAAAACATGACCGGGACACCGTCACAACACGACCGGGACACCATCAAAACATGACCGGGACACCATCACAACATTACCGGGACACAATCACATGACCGGGACACCATCACAACATGACCGGGACACCATCACATGATCGGGACACCATCAAAACATGACCGGGATACCATCAAAACAGGACCGGGACACCATCACAACATGACTGGGTCACAATCAAAACATGATCGGGACACCATCAAAACATGACCGGGACACCAGCATCACATGACCCGGACGCCATCAAAACATGACCGGGACACCATCGGCGCCCGTCCGCCTATTAGTTTTGCAAGACCCCATAGCATGGCTATTGGGGAATTCACAAGGCAAAGAAGACCCAAAAGCGTTCAACTTTGTATAAGGCCCCACATGGGTGCCTTCAACCATTGTCCAGGTGTTTCCAAAGGAAAAATCACCTGCCAAGCTTGAGGGGCTCAGAACAAATTGCTGAAGGGTTCACATCGAGAGATGGGGAAGGGAATGTTCATGGTGAGGCTTCAGGTGTAGAGTCTTCTTTCTCAGACCAAAGTGGGGGGGGATTGGGAAGTTCTTGTTCTTATTTGTCAACAAACCCAAAGTTCATTGCTGAAGTGTGAAATCCTTCTATGAATAGTTTGCGCATGAGTTGTTGGGACGTTCCTGCTGCATTGCAGTCACAGAAATGCGCAAGACAGCACAAGTGTGAGCATCATACAGCCAAGCACAAGATGATCTAGCACGACAAAGGCATCGTACTGTAACAGGTAAATTCCATAATATGGCTATGACTCAAAAGTACGGTGCCAGTTAGCAAAACACCGCGGTGTTCGATTGACCTTTAGGCCCTTTCAGGCTCAACAAATCGCTTAAACAAGCCACCCCCTTCTGCCAAACACATTAACCTTCGAAGCAGTGGTCCTCAACACATGCAAGCCTTTTCAAGATCTTGAAAGCCTCACGCCAAGCTGCATGGTTGGCATCACCAAGGCGGCTCCCAAGTTGATCTGGCTGGACACCAGAAGACCCAACAAATAGGCCTCAAGACGGAGCTCGGAGTACTGAAACAAGTCGACTGGACCGACCGAGGACAAGGTCCGAAAAAAGAGGGATGACCCAGGGATGGCCATGGATGGCCATGGTTTGGACGGACAGTCCTTGCCCATTTGAACTCAGAAAACCTCTGGGGGATGGTTTTAGTCGGCGCAGTTCTGTGAAAAGGCTAGTTGACTCGAGATCCAACTGATTCCGTGTATGATGGTTGGTTCCCAAAAGGCGATTTTGAGGGAGCCGTATGATCCCTTCTTTGGTGCAAAAACCATCAAGGTCTTGTTGGCAGTAATTGGAACGCGCTTGTAGTCCCGTGGTTCTTCGACTTGTTGCTGTAAAAAAGATCCTCCTGACTTGTTGACTACCTGTGGCAAAACGCCTGTTTTCAGAGCTGCAGCTAAGGGGAACACCAGGGCTAAGCCAAGCCATGCAGCACCAGCCACCTGAGGCTTTGAGGCTTCCGCTTGAGACTGCCGGGATGGCAGACCGGATGGGCGCCAGTGGTACTTCACTAGGGACACCCCGTCTCCCAATGGGTAGTCGACTGGTCTATAGATGTCCATTCTTCCACGGGTGCGAGAGAGGTTGCCCTATTTTGATACACACCAAGATGAAGAATGGGATGCTTCATGGCGGTGATTCATCAACGGTCTACAGTAGACTGTTGATCTATTTCTTTTTCAAAAAATGAAAAATACGTGCCTGAAGATGCTTTACAATCCAGCTAGGAGTTGTTGAATCATCAACCGTCTACATTTATCCACAGGAGGATATTCCTCTAGGCTGTGGAGTGATTGTTTTAAAGTAAATCGCAAACCTCACTGCAAAATGGAAAATTGCTTTAGCATTCCAAAGTCTTTGTTGAACCACATGAACAGCCGTTTGACAAGGGGAACAGTCATATCATACATCCCTTTAGAGTGGTCTTTGGCATGGGGGATAGAAAAATAGGAACAAGGCATTGCAAGGGAACAGGTCCACTGACTAAATTTCGGACTTTTTCTCGCTGAGCAACACCCCAGAAAGTACGGAGTCACTGAGGCAGTTCCGCTCAAGACTCGGTGATTCTGCAAAGGGCTTGCAGGGGGGGGTTGTCTACCAATTCACTGCTTTTTCGACATCAAGTTGCCAATGCGTCGGCCTGGTTCCCAATCTGCATTTTTCTGCCTTCTCCCCACGGTTCCAAGCAAAAAACAGGTGGCCTTGTAAACATGGAAGGGCCAAAAAACATGTGGGGCTGGTGCTTACCCCAGCGGCACCTACTAACCCGTACTTCCTTGTGTTGCTCCCTTGTCCACCCATGCTATAGCCAAACTTATAGATTTGACGCAAGTGCCAACACTATTGGTGGATCGGAGGTCGCTCTGTCAGATGCTGGGTGCCAACACATAGGTGCTGCCATTCAACGGCTCGACTTCTGACATGCTCCTGGGATCCTGGCTGCGAGTGTCGAGAGCCGCGGAGCCACAGGTTGGTGCTATCTGTGATATATCTGTCTACAGTAAGTCTATATAGCTGCTTTGTGCACTTGTGGGTGTGACCCTAGAAGGTTAGGCCTACCTTTTGCGTGGTACCTTTCTTGGTTTATACATGAGTGCAGGTCAGAACCTGGAGCCCCAAAACAATGTCCCTTCTGGTCTATTCTGTTCAACCAAGGTGGTCAACCAAGGTCCCCCTTGTTTTGACCCGCAGCCACATGGCTGTCCGAGGTCGGCACATGGCTGATATGGATCATTGAACCTTCCAGAACTTCCGCTAGGCTAGATATGTCCGCTGTTTCTGGGGCTGTTTCGAACCCAGGGAATGCCTGAAACGAATGGGTCAGTGTCAATGGGCTGTGTTGGAGGATAGGCAAAGCCATCTACCCGGTCCTCCCTGATTCGAGGCTTTGCCATCTACATCTGCCCGCAGATTCCGAACCTCTTGGTGTTCCAAAAAAAAAATCGACCTCCCAGGGCAGGCAATGAAGAGATAGACCTACTCTGAAGTGACATTGAACGTGTCTCCTGTCAAATACCGATGTGGGTCGTGAATGGAAAGAGAAACACTACAGGTACAGCTACTCTGTTCAATACCTACACCAACAGCTACTCTGCCAAGAAATCTGGGAAAAATACCCTGATGCCTCCCGAGCTGAAGCCAGTCCAAACTCGGGAGGAGGCATTTATATTACAGGGCGAATGCTACAACGTAGACGTGCGTGGAACAGTAGTTCCTGCATGTTACCTTGCCACAAACACCGCCGAACTTGGGACCCTCTAGGAGCAGCTCAGCCCGCGGTGCGGAGCACAGAACAATAAACAGTTCCATGACTCATCCCAATGATGGCTGGCAGACACCCAGCCAGAATCCGAGATTCATCCCCTCAAAAAGCGCACCAAGCCACCTGCCAACTGTAGACACGCCGCGCCCACACCGCGCCGCGCGGCTCAGCTACACCGGGGTCGTCTCGGCGGGAGGGAAACACCACCGAGACGACCACGGGCCGATTTGCCCCGCGTCTCCTTGGTCTCTAGTTGAGCTCCTTGGTGCCACGGATAAGAGACTCATGGGTTTTGTCTTACACAAATCTACTGACTAAAGATCCTGCTCCTGCAAGCAAACATGATACCCCAATGGAAGAAAGAGCTTAACCAAATTGAACATCAATTGCACATGTGTGTTAAAACTTGAACTTTCAAGCGTGGTTCAGGCCATGGATTTAAGCTGTCCACGGCAACCAATTGAGGCTTGATCTGTCCAAGCCATGGGAGACCTTTCCAGCTTGGAACCACCATGGAGGCCATGGGAGCACCAGGGAACGAACGCGTGGGACATCTCAAAGCCTCCGTGACCATGGCCCCGTGACGAGGACCTTCATGGCATGTTTTTTCTTCACACGTCCTACAGCTTTGTTGGACAAAAAAGGTCCAAACATTTACACTCCCTGAAATAATATGAAACAATCATAGAAGTAGATGGCATGCCGCAGCCAGGTCCCCGAGCTTGCTCGGAGATAAACAACCGCACCACCCGCGACACAAAGGATGCCTGAGTGGAGAGCTGTTTTCCCTGGATGTCTGAACAAGAATCTGGCAGCGCTGAGTAGCTGTGTTTCCCATGTCCTAGCATGGACAGCTGCCGACTGCCGAGCACGAAAAAAAGGGTGCTGTCTGCAAGCTCGCAGCTCCATTGCCAAGCTCCATCAAACTGGCAAAAAAAACTCCAAACAAACCCAAGGCCTTCTTTCCGCAGTGAAGTGCTAAACATCGATCTTCTTTCCGGATTGAAAATACGTTCGCTGGACTGTTCACCGTCTCTGGGCACCCCCGGCATACTGTGTCGCAAATGACGATGTGGAGGGACTCCAAGGTGGTTGGTGCCTGCGCACTCCCGATCGCATCCGCACTGGGCGGCGGTGATCTGACCGCCCCCACTTAGGAAGTGTTGCTTGCAACCGAAAGCAGCTATTGGTCGGCAAGTGGAGGACTTGTGGGATCTGATAGATCTTAATTGCCAGAACTAAGAAAGTAAGAAAGTTGTTGTGCTTCCTTGAAGCAAAAATGGAAGCTGTGCAGGCATGAATCCGATCTTCTCACCCACACCATTTTGATCAGGGTTCAATACGTATCTCTTCATTTAAGTTTCATGTCATCCGACATCTGAGCATGGAGGTAAAGCATTGCAACAAAATGGAATAACATTCCAAACCCTTTCTGGATTCTGACAATCTCCATGCTTGATCGAAAAAGTGTGAGCAAGGCAAATCAACCATCCAGTTCTACGATCTTTCAAGTTCCCACCTATGGCTACCCACTGTCCAACATCAAAAGAACTCTAGCAGCCTTCCCCAACCCCCCGAACCAACGTTCTCCACACTTCTCCACCATGCTTCTCCACCATGACCCACTTGCCAACCGCAAGTCAGCGGTGGCACCCCCGGCCGCACCCGGCGCCGCCGGGCCCGGCCCCCCGGCCAGCGCGGTCATCACCAAGTCGGGAGCACCGTTGCCGACGGCCACCAGAGTGGCGCCCGCCAGGCAGGGGCTGAGGCGCAAGCGCGCCGACCAGTACCTGGCGGAGCGATCAGATCGGTGGCGGAGCAGTGGAATTCCTTCTGGTCGTGTTGATCGATTGATGGACGGGTTGTGCCACTTGGACTTCCCTGTCAAGAACCTCCGAAACATCTCTTGCTGTCACAGCGAGCCAATTCAATTGATTGGTGTTCGAAACGATCTTGCAAAGGCCTGTCAACTGAGGGTTTCAGAACTATTGCTTGTTCATCCCGAACAACTTAAGTTCTTCTTCCTGGTTTGGCTTTTTTTAGTCCATGGCACGCCGGATTCTTTCCCAGAATCTCAGAAGAACCGTCGTTGGGTCTTCCGTGTTGGAACATCCCAGCGAGTTTGGGTGATCCTGTGTAGAAAAAAAAAGCCGTGTGAACTCAATGTGAATGCACCGGGAGTGAACCTCACCGTAAAGACCATCCAAAGTCCATTCAACATTCATCTTACAGTTCCAAAAAGATACCCTTGAACTCAAAGGATTTGGTCCCACAGGAAGGGTTTTGTTAGACCATGGAGTCGGATCAGCAACTGGACAAAGAACGGACCCAGCAACTGAACAAAGAATGGACCCTTCTGGCAGAAGTCGGAAATCACTGACTCAGGTGGCGGTTTTCGTTCAGTGGAGAAGATCTGTACCTGTTAGCGCTACGCCCCGAGAACAGAGCCAGAACCAAGCCTCACAAAGCAGCCAGATTCTCTCAGAACACCTCTTGGACTCCATATCACTGAAACGGCTGTTGAGCCACCGAGACGACCAGCCGAAATCGGGCGAAACGCCCTCACCGAAACGCCCTCGACTCACCGTTCGGTGTCACCGACGTGACCGATGTGTTTTCTCAACAAGGCCCATCAGCCGCCTTAAAGGTGGAACGAAGTAAACCTCAGCCTGGGACGGCTTAAGGATGGACTGAGCACAGTTGGGACGATGAAAAAAGTCCACCTGTTTTCGCAACTGGTGTGATTTCGACACACATCTGATGTTTGCTCGTTTACATGTCCCCCACTTCCCCACTTCCAAGGAACTTAGCCATGGTATGTTCCTTCTCCGCAAATCCAAAACCCAAATCAGGGCGAGAAATGTCTGGCTTGTTTGGAAACTCGGCGGATGGTCATCGTCAACCCTCGAAATACAGTATAAAGAAACAGATCAGGGGGGCTATATAACCCAAAACATCCCAAAACCATCAATTGGGTCAAATTCTCATGTAACACAGCTGATGCTTGGCATCTGGGAGTGTGATGTTTGATGCTTGGAATTTGGCGTGCCGGGTAGAGACAAACGTCACAGAAGGAAGAACATTCAAGGCGCCCTTCTTAAAGGGGACCTTCCCTCACTTTATAGCAGGCAACGCAGTGATCTGATATGATGATGGGGTCTGTGGTGTGACTTGCGATGCCTTCAGTGGAGGTAGTTCTTGTCTCACTAGAAGTTTGATCCATTGTTTGCCAGCATCATTTGGCACTTGTAAACAACCAGCAACAAAGGACCTGTCAACAAAAAACAAAAAAAAACATTAGACAGTAGACACCTCATCATCATAGTGGTTGCTATGATGTTTGCGCCATATGTCTTGGATTCTGCTGTCTGGTCGTTGTGGACAAACCAGAATATCCCAACACCAATCATAAAAACTGGCTCAAGCGGTGCCTGTGGGGGACCAGCGCTGTGCACATCTTCTTGGCAAGTGTGTGTGTTGTTCATTGCAGTCATTCACGTTCACAGCAGTCCACCAAAGAAAGCACCTTTTTGTTGGCCATCCAAGAATTGCGACCACCACAGTCTCATGAATCTAGATCTCTGGATAACTACACATTGGCTATGGTCCAAACTAGGTGAAAAGAATGTTGACCAGCGAAAATCAACAGAGAACCACGACTAAGGAGGTCACAACCTACCAGGGTTTGGAGCTCTGGGTTTTGACCCTCCACGGATGATTTCCCGATATATAATGCATCTCTCTACCACTTCCAAGAGTGGCTTTCCTTCCCGCCAAGTGCAAAAGCGCTCACCCTCGAAGCTCCCCCTATCTATACTTTCACTAATCGACCATTTTATCGACCGTTTCCACCTGTGCTTTTCAGAGTAGTCTGTAGCAAGAAGGGATAAATTATCACCATAGACTAGTGCAAGGAGTCTGTATATCACTAACGATTGAAGTACATTGTTAATCCCTCCAAAACATGGAAGCCATCATAAACCTAAGGAACACTAGAAAAAACATTTGGATGCATCAAACGAAGCCTTACATTTATTTTTATGCCACTCGGATCGATCAAGTCATGCGGCCAGAAACGTGTGCTTCGGCCAAAAACGTGTGTGAAATGCTGGACCGAGGAGCGGTATCATTGAGGAGCCACAGCAGCAGCAACACCCAAAGCACCAGCAAGGGAATGCTATAGTACCTCAGAATAAAATGAATCGAACGCTGGCGAACGCAGCGTTCCATTAGAACTTGAAGCACTGTATGCCTTGAAACTACAGAATGCTGCTTCGACCATGCCAGAGAAAGAAGCCACGCTCAATCGACCTGTCACAGGGTGGCGGTTTGGCTCACCTGGATCGCTGCGTTAGCGACGAGAAGCGCACGAGAAACGAGTGGCACGGCCATATGAGTTTGTCACAATTCACATCGGGGTCGTGCTTTCTGCGCACGCAGATGAAACCTGAAAATCCAAACCAAGTATGTACAGTAGTTGGATCTGCTTAGTTTCGCCACGTGTCTTAAGGTCCTTTGGCTATGGCTCAGCTACAAGAAGGACCACTTCATCTTCCCGTGAGGAAGACAAATCACTGAAAAAGAGACTGCTGATCTGAACGAGTCTGAGGTCTAAAATATCTTTGTCGTCCCCAATGAGTTTGAGGTCACAACTGCAGATTTCCGGTCTCAGTGGTCCCTGGGGATCCTGTATCGGCTACATTGAAAGTCAGATGTTGAATCTGAAAAAAAAAAAAAAACTGTACTGGCAACCTTGCAAAAGGTCCCACCTGCGTTGGATGCTCTTGCGTCTCTTGCTTACATCAATCAAGAGCTGCTTATTAACCTCGCCCCCGGAAAATTGCGTGTCCTCCTCTTCCCTCAGCGGGCGCTTTTGACCCTGTCGGGTGCCCTGACGGCTGAATGTGTTGGATGAGGTGGCAATAGTCCTGCACACGAGACCCACCGGAGATAGCCCTGGAGGCAAAACTTTGGAGTTCGTGTTTGTGGGCTGGGGGTGCCCTGGCAGTAGGACGACACACTGAAACCATTGCCCCAAGTGCTGTTGGTCTGAAATGCAGTTCTGAAAGTCACTTCCCGATCCATGCGAAAACCACCGGGAAACTTTTCCGGGAAGGATCTATATATATATAGTATACAGTATACATATATATATATATATACATCGTACATATATCATATATCCATGAACTGAGGTTTTAAACATGTTCTCTCCAGGATGTGTTTCTGTGTTTCCGTGACTTGGCCTCAGCAGATTAAGTCCGACGTGTGCATGTTTCAAGGTGAGCATTCTACTAGCCCCACTTAGGCTTCATGTCCCACCCGTTCCCTCTTCCAACAAGTCCTTGAAAGTTGAGGAAACAACAAAACTTGTGCATTGGACTCTGCTCGTTCCTAAGCAAGGTATCAGCACCTTCCCATGATCTTTCGCAGCGGAGTCCAGAAAGCCATGAGAGACCGACACACAGTCGACCGGAGCGGCTGAAAACAACTGCGCCTCGGCGGCCGTGGAGAAGAAAGACAGATCAAGATACCAAAAGCAGAGCACAAGCTTCTGAAGCCCTTTTTGTACCATTCGGGTTAAACCACTTTTGGTGGCTTCAAGCTGGCTTCATCCTTCTGGCTCAAGCGTCTAACCGAATGTGTGCTTTGTTTCCGGATGTTGGGGGTCCCAACAATTGCAAAGGTCACGGTTCTGATTGAAAAGGGCTGGGTCTCTGTGGTGTCTGCAAGTGATGGCAAGAAACTGCTTATATATAGAGTTGATGGCCAAGGTTTTGCCAATCTAGAGGATCTTTTCTGCGGAATGATTCTGCAAGTCAGGAGTCTGTGGCTTATGTGAAAGGCCAAACTTTTGACGGTCTCTCAATCATGGTCCTCGGTTAGCCAAAAATTGACACCGCCAACGAGCTGAGAAATCTTTAAAAAAGAAGCTGGGCGGATGCCCCATCAACTAGCCTTCTTATGATTTCGAAAGCATTTATAGGTTGTTTGGTTATATATATATATATATATGAGTATTGAATTGAAGTCTCCCTTCTAACCTCGAAAACTCTTTCCAGTGCCAGTTGCGTCCTTCCGATTCCAAGAAGTTTTTGTATTCTAAGGATCTCCCAGAGGGATTAGAGAAATCTCCAAGACATGCCCTACCAATCCCCACCCAACAAACCGACTGAGCAGCAAAAGTAAGGTCTTCGTTCGGCGCAGCAAGCGCTGGACTCCTCGTACGGTGCCCGGTCAGGAAAGAAAAGGGTATGTGGTAAACTCATGTGTAAGATCAAATACATATATATATATATTGTATACTATATATTGTTACTTGATATAATGGTAATAGGCAAAAACACTTACAGTCTACTCTGAATCTGCCGTGAATGAAGGATGCAGGTGCGTTATTTGTAGCTGTCAATCATTCTTCCCACAGAAATTTAGCTTTAGAAACAGAATGAACATGGCCTTGTCTGGGGTTCCCCATGTAGAGTCATATCATATCTAAATATATCTGAATAGGGACCACATCTCCGACTGGCCACATCTCCGACTGCCGCTGATTTGTGCTTTTGGACAGGAAAATGAACAAATCACTTGCCGGGTCAAAAGGTCTCCCCAAAGGTCCCCGGTCGTTTTGGGAGGCCGTTGGTTCACTTCAGAACAAGAGGTTCACTTCAGAACCAACGGCCACACTGGCGCACGTTTCAAGAACGCCATTGGCGTAAAGAACCGCCATTGGCTCGTTGTCATGGGCTCAACGCCTGGGGGTTGGAGCGGCCGTGAGCGGCCTGAGACACCGAACAGACGGTGTCCTGACAGCGTTTGGAGTCCTTCCGGGACATGGAATGGTGAGACCAGCATGGTCAAGTCCAATGACCAGCTGCGCCATGGGTTGGGTAGAAACGAAGTGGATTCCGACGGTCATCTACAGGGGTAAAACAACATAGACTAGATGCCCTACCAGGCCCTACCACCAGAACAACAACGAAGGAGGCCAGGTGTGTGAGGAGACTTTCACACCTGGCCTGGCAGATTTCGACCACCGAGCGACCCCGACACCTCGAACAACATACGCGAGGCCATTGCCATTGCCACCGCAGGAGAAGCAAAATGTACGCAGGAAATCCTGAAACTATCTATTGAATGGGGATCATGGAGGATCACTGGGGATCATGGAGGATCACTGCAGACGACATTTCACCTTGCCGTCGCATCGTTCGTTCGACAATCCTTCTTTGTTCCCGACAAGCGCGGACTGCGCCCAAGGGACAGAAGAGAATCACCCGCATGCGCGGCTTGGGACCAATGCATGCGCACCAAAGCAGATGCCTCAGTGAGCGTGTTTCTCAGACTTGTTCGGTGGATTCTGTGTGGAGGATGGAAGAATGTCCCCCAAGTGGACCAAGAGCTCCTAGTAGCTTCTTGTTCCTAGTAGTAAGGCCAGGAGCCCCGTTCGTAGCATCATTGCTCCGTTCGTAGCGATGCCCTTTGTTACTAGTAGCGTCCTCCACCAAGGAGTCGGACGGAAGCACGGAAAGGCCGTGGCCGTTCTCCCGTGGTTCGCGGGACCCGTTCCCTTCGTTCTCTCGTTGGTCAACGAATCCATGGTTGGTCAATATTCAAAGCAACCAAGGTACTTTACAGACACAAGTTGGTCTAAAACCACTTTATATACTTTGTACTATATACAGATCTATACAGTAGTCCTTATACATAGTTCATGGTTCTTGTTTCTTTTCGTCATCACACAATGGTTTTGCCATTTGGAAGTGCTCAATTTGAGAATTATGACAAGTCTGTTAAGTGCCTCTGATAAGCCTGTCTCCAAACTCATGCAAGGTCTATCAATTGCATGGCCGTGGGTCGAAATCCAGAGAGCAAGAGCGATGCCCTAAACCCTGGTAGGTTGACCTCCCATAGGTCGTCTATTCTGTGCATCCACTCGGTGGGGAAAAAATAACAACAAGTCCCCCTGAGAGACTCAGAAAAGTGTGTCTTCTCCAGATCTCTTCTACAGATTCAGCAAGATGCAGAACTCCCGAAAACTGACCTTGTACAGTTGTGCTTCCAATCCTTTGAGCCCCGTCACCAGAGAAAAAGACAAAAGAGAAAAAACTACGTATCGCTGACCGCCGGTCCGTTACGGACGTCTGGATGAGACCCCCGTTCCTTCATGCCGTTCTTCATGTCTCCGACCTTTCCTGCCCCTTCGAAGAAGCTTCCGGAAGTCGAAGCGCTGTCGAGTCGGAATCTGGGCCGTTCCAACATCGGTGGCTCCAGGTTGTACCGCAGATGCTGTGACTCCCAGGAGCTGATCACACCATCTGGGCACCCCAACTCCTCCGAGGAGGAGCAGGAAGATCCAACATCTCATTGTGCCAGCATGGAATTCCTGAGCACCGGCAAGGCCCCACACAGCACCGGCAAGGCCCCACACAGCTGCTTGTGTCAAGTCCACCTCTTTGCGAACCGGCTTGCCGATGGCCCGCAGATGGCTGGCCGATTTTGGGGTTCTGGGGGTCTGGTCCAAATGAGTTTTCCCTCCAGCTACGAAGATACGGTATTTGTTCCTCTTGAGTGTTTGCCTTGACATGTTTTTATTGATGACATATGTTGATGTCAAGAGTAGATTGTTCCACTTGAGGATAAGGACATGTGACAGAGGATATCCGAGAGTTCTCGACAAACCATGGAAATTCCGAACACCCGAAACATAACATTTGACATGACAAAAAGCATCAAAAGATCAAGAACAACTCAGAACAAAATCTCATAAAAGACAAAGTATCTCTTGCTTCAAGGCACAAAAGTAGTTCGGTACTCAGGTAGTTGAAGTGGCACACGGCTTGAACCAGAGTGCTCAGCGACCCCTGCCCATCTGACAGAAATCTCGCTCCCAAGGGTCTCCCCGACAATAATGAGACCACTCCACAAAACGCCTCCGAATAAAATATTAAAAAAGGAAAACCAGATGTGGTATTTTTCAAAAGAACACCCCCCACCCCCACTTTCTCACCAAGTGAGTCTTTTCCTGGACCCCCTCATCCCTCCTCATCCCCCCTCCCTCCGCAACCGTCCGCGGACGACTCGTCCGCGGACGACTCATCGTCGTGGTCGTGGTCGTGTCAGCTGCGCGGACCGAGCAATGCCGAAACCGGTTCCCGGACCGGGGCGAAGCAGGAAATGGTGGTCTTGAAGAAATGGGTGCAACAGCACTGCTTCTTTTTGTCAAGGATGTCTCTGACAGAACTGCACGGATGTCTGACAGTTTCTGACAAAGCATCACTTGCAGGTGTCACCCTCTCATGGGTGGAGAATCTCAGACCCTGTGGGAAAGTTCAAAACTGGTAGAATCCGCAAAGGAGAAGATTTTTCTCAAGCATTGACAGTCCACTTGGTTGGGGGCTGCCCTGACGGCCACTCTTCTTTTGTCTCAGAGAAACGCGTCTCCTGCAGGCCGGAATGCCGTTGAACAGGAAGCACTGTGAGCGAGCAAAAATCGAGCAAACACATCACAACAGTGCTGAACTTCAATTTGGATTGATCCATATATGGGCCATTGGTTCTCCTAACAATGCTCCTTCAAACAAGATGCCAAGGTGTGGCATGGTGTGTTCGAGCAATTCGGTCTTGTTGGAGACCCAGGATGGGATTGCTGTTTCCCCTGAAATCCCATAACCTGCCAACCAAACGGCCACGGGAGAGGTTTCCAAGTCGAACTCCTGGCAAAGCAATCCCAGTCAGACCTTTCTTGGATCAACCCCCATTCGAGGAACTGTGACTTAGGATTGCTTTGCCAAGAGGAAAGGTGGAGACCCGGGGCACCTGTTCCATCGATGAGTTCATGGCTGGCCTGAGACTGAAAAATGGTACACCAATGTCTATGGACTGTCCAAGAAGACAAGAAGATGTGGTTCTTCTGTGACAAAATCCAACCCAAACCATTCAAGAAGGGCTGTCCAATGGAAGCCCAGAGCTACTTCAGCAAAGCTCAGGGTGGCCAAACACATGGTCCTGGTAAATATCAATTATCAATCAAACAGGCTCGGAATTAGTTGGTAAATTCTCACTTCTTGATCAACAGTTGAGAAAACCAAAACAAACTCGTTGAATGTCTTTGAAATAGTTCTCGCTCGTGTCTCTCACTCCTGAAATAGTTCTTCGACCTTGGGCACCCACACATCAAAATCCTCATCGTCCAGTAGATCGCAGTATAACATGAAATTCTGAGAACACTTTTGCACAGTTTCCCTCTGTCTGGCTCCCAAATAGGGCAAACCCTCAAATCCAAAGTTCACCCATGGACATATCAGGATTATCAGACACGGAGCAAGCCAATGGAAAGCCGCGGAAAGCCTTCACGTGTCCACAAGCAAGAGTTGAGTGGAGGAGTGGAGGCATCTTCCCCTTCACCCATCCATCCTCGTTCCGGTGGCTCTCCGGCGAAGGCGGTCAGTCGACCCTGAGGACCCACGGGGTTGAGGCCAAGAGTCTTCCACGCGGTCACTGGACAAAGGGGAGTGGTAGTATCGGTGTGTCGCTTCCCTCCCATGCCATCCACCGCGAAAAACCGGGCGCCTGGCCGCGTGCCGCGCCGCCCCTGGACGCAGCAGTCGGTATGAGTCGGTGTGAGTTTCAACCTCCGGGGGAAGAGAACCCCAGCGTCGACCTGAGAGAGGCTTCGCAGCGAGGCTTCGCATCGAAAGGGAGCGGCAAGCCTTGGGTTCCTTGTGCCCCCCCCTCTTGGTGGACGCTGGTTTTTCAAGTGGCGAATCCCACAACGTCGAAGTCCAACTCCTGCTTTCTTGGGTTTGCTGTATGACATGGGTGCAGGAGGCGTCCAGTAGGCGGAAAAGTGGGCGTCCAGCATTTGGATTAGTCTTGTGTTGTTGGATACCTTTATCCAAAAATGTGCTTTCGACATGTGTGTGTGTGTGTGTTGCTTTGTGACACTTTGTCATTTGTGAGAGTGTAGATGGAGTATGGAACAATCCCAACATTCGGACATTTGTCTTCGGATGTCTTCTCTTGATTTTCTGTCTCTTCTTGGGGATGACTGTGGCTAGGTGGGCAAGTAGGGCTTTACATGGGTGGGAGGTGTACGGGGCAGGTAGGTACGTGAGGTTTATTGCATGCCTTGCTGCCATACCTTGTAGCGGATGCATTGGGGATGCTGTAGCACCAGATGAAAACAGGTCCACAAAAGACAAGACCACGCGACCAAGCGACTAAGCGACCTTCGCAAAGGAACCCTTCAAAAAATAAGCCGCGGAAGAACCACCCAACTGAACCGGGGAAGTTCCCGAATCTCAGGTGGTTCTAACAGTGATGTAGACTCTTGACTAGTAAAACTCTCTCATTTGGGCTGTACTTTTTTGACATCAAGAGTCTGCATGACTCTAACTGGTCTGACTTGTCCCTCCGAGAATCATGGTTCTAACTAGGCCCCTGGAAGAACACGTCTTCCTCCACAAGGGGGGCTTGCTCAGCTTTCAGGAGATCCTGAGCGAGGGTAGTTGGACCGTGGCACAAGGTGTCCAAAGCTTCCTACGCCAGGCCCCCCTGTCACCACCGGGCCTGCCCACGACCAGGCCTAGATCTGGAGATCAAAGATCGATCTTGTGGTGTTCGAGATGTCTGAAAGGGATTGACGAGCCTCTTTATTTGAGGGTCCCTACAATCTTCCTCTCTCCTGGAATGCTTGAAGGCCGTGACTTTGAGACCAACTCTAATCAATGTTGAGAGCATGTTTCGTACACTCACAGTCCAGCACATGATGCAACCTCAAATTTCATAGGGAGGTAGTACTATGAGGTCTTGTCACAGTGGCAGATGTGAAGGGTCAACCGCTCCGGTTGGGCGTTCGTCCAACAACCAGTGCTTCGCACCGCTGGTGCTACCCAAGAAGAGCTGGTGGTTCCCCCCCTCGGGAACTGAAAAAACCATCCACTTCGCACAGTGGCAGAAGAAATCCATCCACACTTACAGACATACCCGGATCTTCCAACTGTTACCAAGTTCTGCCTTTTCATCCAAAAAAATCAGCCAAAAGGCAGAAATGTGCCATATAGCGTATACAATATCATAGGGATCTGAAGGGCCACGTCTTAGGTCATATCTTGGGCCGCCCAGCATTTGGTCCAGTCTTACCACAGCTTTGGTCAGGACCATTCTCCACTCTCAGTGTGAGGAGAGAGAGAGACCAGGCCAGGGCTCCCGGAGACCGGGGGTGTCTAACAATCGCCCGGTGAAAAAGGGCCGGGTCAGAAGTCTGTTCTGGTGGCTATGCCGGGCTCAATCCCCGGGTGCCACACTAGCGGACAGGCCGGCCATTTACTCCACGTCTGCAGGGTCAGGGAGTCCCCGCCGGGCGGCTGGGTGTGGTCCCGCCCCGGTGAAGGAGGTGGTTCGCCACCCAAGGGGGCTCCCGACCAAGGCCACATCTGCATCAGTGATGCCACAACGCCGGGGTCCAATCCTCCGAAGAGTGGAGTGAAAACATGGTGGCGGAAAGATCCACCGGTTAGGTGGGAAGCCAACTGGTTGAGGTGCTTGCGTTGTTTGAGTTATTGTTTGATGGCTTGTTTTTGCTGTGTTTTTGCCCGGCTTTTGGTTTGCTTGTGGTTTTGGTTGGCTGAACAGCATGATCTCCATATGTTGTGGTGTGGCTGGTTGAAGCAAATCCCAGGGCGTCATATCCCAATCCCCAGTCAGTGCCAGAGATGTCGAGAGGCCTGGAAACGGACTGCAGTTCGATACACATGGGATAGGTCATAGGGTTATTACGCAGTGCAAATCAATCCAGAGGGTCTTAAGGTTCAGTTGATGAAAAGCTGACCCGGATGTTTGTTGGATTCTTAAACGCGCCCAATATGGAGATGGCCAAGGCTGCTATCCCAGTGATGCTCATCTTTAGGAAGGGTGACTCTCAAATCAACCAGCCACTTTGACCCATCAACCAGGTGCATCCTGGTCCTGGTGATACTCTCAATCACTTACTCCACAGTCAACTTCTAGTTGTTGTGTTTTTGGACCTTCACCAACTCAACCCCCACCCACCCACCCACCCACACACACTGACTGGACCCCCAACTCCTCCAATCACATGACTCGCGTCCTGCAGAAGATGCGCGGATCGCAGTCTTCACCTGCTTCGTGAGTCCTGGGATCAGACCAATTGAAGCACATCGAAAGTTTGGTGAAAGAGTCCCGAGGGTCCGAGCATCTTGGAAGAGCATCTTACCAAGTGCAAAGTTACTCCTGTGCTATTGTTCTTCTTTCATCTTCTTTCTCTCCTCCAGGATGGATCTTGTTACTCCTATCGCGTTTCTGGCATCTGAGATCAACCATGCTTGCAAAAAACAAACATGTGTCAAGATGCTTGATACCCCAAAATGTTCAAACCCTGTTGAACCTGCAGCTGCCGGTTTTTTCAACGAAGCCCATCTCCAGGCATCGCCGGAATTCGTCCGAGCAGCTCATGAGGTCATTGGCCCCACTGATCATCTCCTTCCTGAGCACGGCTAGGAGGCAAGGTAGGAGGGGGGGGTGAGGAAATGAGGTGACACACTCTGTGGAAGGTGTGACATGAAACACAGACACTTCAATCAGGCAGCTCAAAAGCCTACAGCCCAAGGAAGTATGGAAAGCACTCTACAGTAACTCGTTGATTGGCATTCTGCACAACCCCGAGCCGCGTTGGCATCTCTTTTGCTTTTTTCCTCTTTTCCTGAGTTGTACTGGCGAGAGCTGTTCTTCTATCCAAAATGCCAGAAGTGCACTTGTCATGTTAAGACCAAACCCCATCCAAGGTCTGCCAAGAGCACCCCGATTTTCATCACCTGTCACAAAATAACAGCTTGTTCTTCAAAGAAATCATCAAAGCGCCCGAAGATGGAAGCCTTTCCAAATCATCAAAAGCCCCGAACTCCGATCCCAGTGGCTTTGCCATATCTTGGGCACGATGAAGATTGCTGACCACCTCACACACGGGATATGGATGATGCTCATGTTCGTCTGGTAAAATAGGCCAAACCACCTCACGTATGCGATCATCTCAACTCCCCGCAGGTCATGGAACAAATCCTGCCTTTTGAGGGACATCAAAACACCTATCAACAGTGATAATTAATCATGAAATCTTGTGCACGTGAGGTGATTGACTGGAATCCATCGCAGGTGACATCTCAGAGAAGCTTGGATTTAACACCAAAGGGTTCATTTTTTCATCCTGCGTCACGCAAAAGCCACTCGAAGGTTCCCGGTCCAAGCACTTCGTTCCGCATTCCGCATTTCCTGTAAAGCTCCCGGGCCGTCCCGGAGAATTCGGAGATCTCTTCGGGGAGGCGGTTGCCTTTGTACTCGAACTGCCTGGCCCGACTCCGGGTGCCGACCTTCATGGGAAGGGGGAGCAGACCCGGTGACAAGTCGGAGATTCTGGAAATCCAAAAAAAGATGGCAGTAAGTGGGTGTGTCTGTTAGGCACTACTGCTTTCCAAAACGTGAGCCCTTTTTCATGCGCCATGCGAACATACTAATTAACACGGAAATACGTCAGCACTGTTCGTGTGTAGCACATGTTCCATCATGTTCCCACATATGTGCAAGCGTGACAAGACCGCAACAAGCAAAAACCGGCAAGTCTTTTCCCGAGCCGGCTTGGAGCCCGCCAGAAAGTTAGCACCACAGCATAGCATAGCCCGACTTCTGCTTTTCAGCGCGCGAGCGTGTCCACATGTCTGCGTGACAGCATCCGATTTAGAAACACAACACACCAACATCAACACGACCCCATGTCAGCCAATAGGCGTGGCAACACCTTAGTGTGTCAGGAATCAGGAATGTAACATGTTAGCAGGTTAGCAAACACCGCATGGTAGCCTGACGGTGTAGCGTGCCAACTGGAGCATCGTAACACGTCCGCACTACGCCGCGACAACATTGTCGTCATAGCGGCAGCTTATCATATTTGCAAAGCACCCGGGAAGCAGCTCTTCCTTCACAATCCAGAACCTGCTTCGCAACCTCCCAGAGCCTGCCCGGAAGCTCCGGAACCTGCTCCAGAACCTTCGAAATCTGCTTTGCAACGTGCTCCGGAACTTGCTTCGGCGGAACTTGCTCCGGAACCCGCTCCGGAACTTGCTCCAGAACTTGCTTTGAAAACTGCTCCGGAGCTTGCCCTGGAACCTGCGCCGAAGCTCGCTCCAGAACAAAATGGCTTGGTTTGGCTGTTCATACCAATGAACCCTGAACAATCATATGGATAACCTTCCCGTTTGGGCTATCCGGTCCAAGTATTTTTACACAGACAACACTTGTTTGGACTCTTGGTAGGTGGTCTTCCCTTGTTGTGTTGTCGCATCCAGGATGCCACTGAGTAGTCGATCAGCCATTCCATAGTTATGACTCGTGACTAAGCTGGGATTTCCAAATGAATCCAAATGATGTATATATATATATACATTACCAGACCCAGCTGGACAAAATTTGTCTTAGGCACCAAAATATTGAGAGGTTTTGCAGCACCGCCCTCCTGGCGCTAAAATGCAGGGCCTGTGCATGAGGTCGTTGAAAGACATGGCCTCGTTCAAGGAGTCCTTAGGACCACGAGATTTACATGGCATGTTGTTTGAAGGATAGAGCCGTTGTGAGCCGTTGGCTTTCAGCCGGCAAAAAACAAAACAAGCAGAACAAAAGAACTAACCCGATAAACACAATAAGCTGACACGCTCAATCATGCGTTGGACATGTCCACAATGGGAGTGTGACAAAGTCGCATTTCTTGCTGTCAACCCGACCGATGCTGCTACGTCGCTACGTATTCGCACTTCGCGACGGGGTTCAAAGCAAAACCTGGAACCATGGTTTTGACATGAACCCAAATAGCCATGAACCACTGAACACCAGCCGCCCCGCTCTCATGAAACAGTCGTTCCCTTAGCCAAGTCGAAGTTAGGGCTCACCCCGTTTGATCCAAACTTCTTCAAAAGAGGAGATTCCACGGTGCCCCCCCATCCCTAAGCTCCATCGCCTAGGTTGCATTGGCCAAGTGTCATGCAACCGCTCATTGATGGTGCCAACCTGCCAACCGGCTCAGTTCCGACCGGGCCCGGACGCCCTGATGACCACGCACGGGGTGACTGCCATCTACGGCTCTTTCAAGGCGTTTTCAATGGCGTACATCGCGGCCCACACTGCGGATGTGTGTGTGTGTGTATTCTTAGCAGTCAAGCCTATCGAGAAGTCTGCCATGACCAACACTAATATTTGAACGAGATATTATATATATATATATATACATACATATGTGTGTGTGACCTCGCACCAAGCTCGGTGCATGAAACATGGTGAACAGCAAATAACTTAAGGCACCTTCCGCGACTATTTGCGGAACTAAGCAGCTTAACAGTGGTTTTCCAGCACTCCCCCTGCAATGTAGTGAAGCCATATGGCTGGCTGCCCCACAGAAGTGTGGAATGCCCAACGTGACGCACTGCAAGCTGTGTTTCAAGAGTCAATCTCATGCAAAGAAACTTAGGAGCAGATTGGAGCATCCTCAGAATTGATGCAGGATTGCAACATTAATGCAGTCATTTATTGCGCATTATATCAAATTGCCCGCCCTGAAATGGTCATTGCATGTTGCAACACCAGGGTAGGGCACCTTGGCCTTGAATCCTGTTTGCCCCACTTTGCCTTGCACAATCTTGCACATGGATTGATCCAAGGACGTCGTTGACGTTTGTTCCCCACTTCAAGTAAGAACTTGTCGGAAGAACCATCGCCACATTCATTGGGCTGATATATGAATTATATATGCCGCATAACCATATACTGTAACCATAATATTAATGTTAATGATCCACTGTAGGCATTAATCTTGAGCAGTTCAACCCTTGCTTCGTGCATCACTCGCTACCCATGGACATAAGGACATCCGGATGCTTCGGTGACTCTGTCAACAAATAAACCCCGATGAACTACCTGTGAATCGATTGATACCTGTGAGTCAGTCCAAACCTGATACCAGACCTCAGGGGAAATGCCCGGATTGGGCTTTCCATCCGCCTTCTCCTGGATCACGCTGGCATCTTTCTGGAGCTGTTCCTGAGGCCCGGCCGGCGCACGACATGGCCGTTGGAGGGAGGCACTTCTGTAGAAGCTGTCCGTCCCTGCGCGGGATTTGATGTAGTTCACATCACGGCCGCACCATTAGTGGCACCAAAAAAAAGAAACGTGGATTACGTGGATTGCTTTATTCGGCCAATGAGGGCACTCACATGTGGGATTCAATGGATGAAAATGGCCCAAAAAAGCCGAGCAAGGAGGAGGTCGAGGTTGAGGTGTTCAATCAACTGTTTCATTTAAAGGACTTCAACTCTGGCTAGTTCTTAGTACCCCTGCCTAGCCTTCGAAAAGAACGTCCAACTCATGGCACTAGCAGCTTGGAGTGGTCACCAAAGGGTGCCAACTTAATTTGGATCCTTTTTTTGTTGATTCTTTGCAAACCGTTCCCTACAAAAATGGCTGTCACCAAAGCCTCTTTGGACACTTCCAGTTCGTTCTGACCGGTCAGGGCTCGCCCACGGCTGCCGTCGGCTCACTGTCGCGGCTGCCGCCCCGCCGAGGTGGTCCGAGGCACGAGAGCCCCTTCGATGTCCTTCTCTCGCCCGGGGATCTGGCATTTCATCCTCGGCGCACAGCACACCATCTGTCCATCCCGGAGTCACATGGTGAGTGCCGCTGAGGGTGGACAGATGGTTTTCTGTCAGGAGTGGATGGATTACACCAGAGCTTCTGTGAAGCAATGCACAAGAAAAGGCAAAAACAAATACAGGAAGGCCACAAAAGCTCCTGTAGCTGCTTGTTAGGTCAAGAGCACCCAGCTCGCTGGTCAGGAGACCGAGCTGTTCTTGTTCAAGCTTGTGCACGGAGCTTGTGCGGTCTGTGTTGCTTCAAATCGCAAAACAAACCAAAACCAAACCAAAACCAAACAACCACCTGCAGTTCCAAAAAGATAGGTTTTTTTGTCTCATCCAGTGGATCATGGGCACCGCAGGCCGCCGGTTCAGACCGGCACCTTGGCTGGAACTGCAGCTGTCCTCAACGGTCAAACCTCTCTGTTCGAAGCGAATGCCCCGGAAACCACGTGTTCCTCTCGTGTTCCTCAAACGAAGCGAATGCCCTGCCCTGCTGCACCCTCTGAGCCCATGGACTTGGCCAAGTTCTTGGGCACCATGGCTTGGGTGGTCGTGAGCCTCCCCGGTCGGCGAGCCAGCGCACCGAATCAATCGCTGGGGCGATACAGCAATGGATCGCTCCAAATCGATGATACAGCAATGACCCTCCCAGGTGACCCTCCGGACCCTCCTGCATAGAAAACTACTACAGTATTGATACAGTATGTTTTGTAAACCGGGGACACACTCTGAAAAGACTCCGTATCATCAGCAGACCTTCCCGACCAAATTCTGGATGTGGCACCTCTCTGGGATTCCTCACCGTCTTCGTACCTCTCGTGGGGACCAACCGGCCGTGGACCCGTTCGTTGGGCGAACGCATCACCCACCGGTCCAAGGGTCACCTGCGACCGGTCACATCACCTGGGCATCTCTGGGTGCCCACCCCCCCCGAGAATTGACCCGTGGGTCTGGAAATCGAAACCGAAGACCCAGCCCCCAGTGGTTCTGGGGGTCCATGGTCATCTGCAGGGGGAATACCTGGTTCGATGCCCAGCTCCACCGAGTTCCACCTGCCTGTCATCGATGTTCCGAAGATCTTTGGCGTGGTCATTCAGCTCCTGCACCGCTCGAGACCCACGAGAAGGGTGGGAAGGACGTCCTCGCCCTGACAGGTGGTAGTAGGAACCTGTTTGGGGTAGGATTCTACCCAATCCACTAATCAAAAGCACTTATCACATCTTGAATTCTACCTTGCCTCATGTTCAGTTCAGGTGGAGCAACAACGACCCTCATGTTCAACAGTTTGGGGCCTCCGGAGGCTGTAGGATTCAGAGGGCTTCTCCGTTTGAGACGGATGAGTCTCAGTGGCTCTTCACGCCAAATTTTGACTGGAATGCCTGAGTTTGGTCTTCAGATGTGAGTGAACAGTTGGTTTCAGATGCCCTCGAAAGAACACGTGGTAGAAATCAGGTGTTTGCGCCGTCTGCGCCTGCAAGAGCTGTGGTAAAGTCATCTCCTCAGGAGACTGCGACAGCAGGCACAGCAGCGACAGCAAATGATCGTTTTGGTGAACCACATGACACAGCCCTCAACTGGTGGGTTGAGAGATGTTGAGAGACCTCAAGCATGAATGGCTGTTGGAAAAGCAAGCAAGAACCTCGATAGAAATCCCCACAAGGATGCCTTGATTTTTTGAGTCATATATGTGTGTGTATATATTGTATACATGTGTGTGTATGTTGTGTCGAGGTAAGGAGGATGTCATTTCAAGAAGGGTCTTGTTTCGGGGGACCGCATTGTTCGATGCCAGGTGCCTTTAAGATGATGGATTTCGGAAAGCTGAACACACCTTGCAGTCTCGCGATGGACTCAATCAAAATTTAAGAACCGCACAAAACAAGCCATGGGTTCTTGACCTGCTCACTTTTCTTTCACAAAGTCCAAGAAGCCATGCTTTTTTCAGGTGCCCAAAAAACAACCGTAGGAGCAAGGACGCTACTAGGGGCTCCTGGCATCGCTACTAGGAGCAAGGACGTTACTAGGGGCTCCTGGCCTTATTACTAGGAACAAGAAGCTGTTAGAAACTTCAAGAGGTGCCTACTCTCCCCAGGCACAGCTGGGAGGCTAGGAGTTGATTCGGGCTCCAAGGCTCCAAGGCTCTGCGGTCCAACGGGTAATATGATCTGGGTCAAAGCAACTTGGTCATCCCAACCCATTGGATTGTAGGGATCCAAGTACCTCCTCAAAAGGTACTTGGACCCTCCAAACCCACCCCAGTCCCACCTTCTCAGAGGGTATTTGGATCCTTACGGGGTGAATGGACTGGTGAAAAGCGGGCCGGGCCTAGTTGCGGGCCGGGCGCCGCAGCCATTGACTGTAGATGTTCATCCTGAATGAATTGAAACCGGAAGAAACTCTTCGACCTCAAACTAACATCATCTACATACATCTTACATATTTCCGCAGCTTGTGATCGGCTCGTGATCGGATGTGATCCGTCAACCTCAAACCGCCCCACACCCACCCCACCGGTCAACCACCAGGTGCCACGCCGTGAAGGATGCCACCTTTGGGCATCCATGACTTCCGTGACCTGACGACGCCATGGCATCCGAAACCCGGTGAAAGCCCCTGGGTGTACCGAGTTGGGGCCCAAGCTAGTCATGCAGGTGGTGGGTGGGCTGTGGGCTAGTCATGCAGGTAACCCTACTAGTTGAAACCCCTTGAGAAGGGGGGTGACAAAGGATCGTTCGGGTGGCTCTGCTCCGTTCTTCTTCACGGCCCACCTGTATCATATGCATGGGAGGCCTCTCCGGCCCAGCAATCTCTTGGCCCAGCCGGAGGCCGAAACATGTCGGACACTCAACAGCCGGTGGAAATCCACAGGTTCTAAACCAGGGCAATGGTGCAGACAACACCTCTCCCAACGAACACCCTTCGCATGCTTCGGCATTCCTCGCCTAACAGCATGCGTGCTGTACAGCAGCCACGGGGTTGGCCGGGCGAAGCTCCGGAAGAACCGTTCCAGTTCCGAGAAAACAAGTGCTTTAAAGGCTGTAGAAGTGATGCAGATGCCACCCCAAAACTTACTTTGAGATCTCTTGAATCTATGCAAGCTTCAGTTTCAGTCTTTCAAGATGTTCTCTCTGTGGGAAGAAGCGCTCAGGGTGTGTGCATCCTTCGAAGGAACTTGAGAAATACCTTGCTTCAGAACGACGTGTTGCCGACTGCGTTATGTACCTCCTTGCGAGAGCCAACAGCTCCGGCCAGCCGGTAGACTGGTGGTGCAAATGCTGAATCCCCACACTCCATGAGCGTCAGACCATGGAAGGCGGGGGAAAGAAGGTTAACCTCCAACCTAATAGTTTCTAGCTACTAGTAGTAACGGCCTCCACCCTAGTAGCGATGGCCTCCAACCTATCGTTTTAGAAAGTTTCTCGGGCTCGCCAGCTTCCCATTGCTTTCCATACAGATCTTAGGGAAGCGAAGAGGGCCCTATTCTCATCCATTCATACCAAAAACAAGGCCGTGGATGTGATCTCCAAAGAACATAGACACACAAAGAACAGCCAGAGTCAGAACCAATCAAAGCCGCGGTCTGTTGGTTTTTCGAGTGAGGAACTTCGGAACTTCATGTTCAGTCTACTGTTTCAAACACAATACCTTCGCCGCGGTGTGACGAGCTTTGCTTTCACACGACATCGGGTCACCCCGGCGCACCGGAGCCACCCAGAAGAGCCGCCATCTGAGGGGAAAACACGTGTCACCAACTGATGCAGAACCGGTTATATATGATACATGCACCATCAGAACTGATTCAGAACCGATTATATATCTCTATCATTACACGGTTCACACCCAAGAGTCATGGAACTCGCCGCTATTTCGGTTGGTCTCCCATTGCTATTTCCCAAGCACGCTCATCAGTCCTCATCACCGTGCCGGAAAATCCGAACAGAATTCCACACCGAGGAAAGCTTCCGGGAGAGGAAAAGAACCCTGGTGTTTTACTGTGCGGCTTCGCCCAGAAAGGAACGACACTCCGCCCCCATCCAAAAGCCTGGGCGAAAAGAGAAAAACGGGTCCAGAAACTCCCACGAAAGGTGAGGAGTGCGCGAGCAATGCCTAACGAACCCCATCCCAAGTACATGTAATGCCTAACAACTGCACTTCGAAGCCGGAGTCGGCACATCCCAACAACACCGGTTGTTGTCACCCTGTTGGTCTCCCGAGATGAAGATCCGACGAGCCAGGACTGCCAAGCTCGCTCGTCGTCTTGGTGCCCCGTCGCAGTTGGCACGTCAGGCACCAAACCCCATCCCCCCCCCCCCCCCCCCCCCCCTCCCGCCCTCTTTTTTGGCTCAGTCGGCAAGGCCGAACTTCGGCCTGGCCGCAGTTCGAGCGCTCGGTGGAGTTGAACGACGGACCGCTGCGACCCTCCGATGTGCGTACTCTGCGACGTTCGGTCCATGTTCACCTGCAACCAACTCCAAGCTACATCTAGTCTCTGGTGAGTCAGCTTGCAAAGTGGTCCAGCAAAGGGGCAATTCCCTGGCCCCAAAAGGGAAGCGACAAGAGAGACAACTGGAGCTGAAATTTTTTCTGTGCATGTTTACCGACAAAGTCCGCGCACCGGTCGGTCTCAGATACCGAGGCCATGTGCAGAACCGGATGGCCAAACCACCTTTCCGTGTCGTCCCGAGGCCCATCAACGGGGAGTCCGGCCACGTCCGGCCACGGTCGTCTGAGTCGACATCGCCGCGGCCTCTCGCGCATCATGATCTCATCGTCCACAATCTCCTAAGGCAACGAAAGGGGCAATTGAACTCTGAAAAATATGAAAAAAAAAAGAAAAATAGAAACGAATCTAGTAAATAGAATTCCAAAGGAGGATCGTACCCAACCTGCCATGAAGGTTCAGGAGGGATATCTTCTATATGTCAAAGCAACTGTGTATGTTATTTATATAGGGGCAGTTGAATGTGTGGTCTTTAGAATGTCAGGCTGTTGACTCAGGTTTCTGTGAAGACCTGACATTCATTCGGTCAAGAAACGGTATATAACTTGCAGAACGAACATGTGTGGTCTGCGTCCATTCATCAATCGTAGTTCAGTGCTCGTGAAAGAAAAACAAGGCCCGCCATCCTGACCCCCCCCAACAAAAGACAGCACAGAACTCATTTGACTTCTCTACTTTGAGACATTTGGAGACTATGACCGCATTGGTTCTTGGTTCCATGCCAAGAACCAGACAGCAGGTTTCGGGTGTTTGGTTGGTGCCAGGCATACAATTGGGTGTCAGAACGAGAGATTTGCTTCCCTTCATCGCAAAAAGATAGAAAGAGCACAGGTTGAGCCATCATCAACCCATGGGAATCTGCTCTTCCATGCTTGTTTGCTGAGATGGATAAAATGGATAAGCTCCTGCTTGACCTGACCTCACCGAAACCGTCGACCGACCCGAGTCCGTCACAGCGATGACCAGCCCCCACTGGCCCACCCCTCAGCGGCACGAGTTCAGCTGAGCAGCAAAGTGCAGCGGCTTCTTTGGAGCGAACGCCTCGTCTCGACTTCACCGGAGACCCAGACGGAGCAGGAGCTGGAAAGGTTGGGGAGGTGGATTCCATGTGGATGGTCTTCCATTCCCATCCACAGCTCACTTCGATGGGTCGCACCTTCATGGTCGCGCCCCCATCGCTTCCCAGGCGGAGGTGCCGGGGTCCTTCCCTTCGCGCCTTCACACCGAAGGCCTCTGCAGGTGTTTGCCCGCCCTGGAGTGCCTTCTCTAAGGCACTGCGGATGGCACGGTCCTGGCAACATGATCAGGATCTGATCAGGCCTGAAAGGCCCTGGAGAATTGCTCCTTTCGTAGCGATGCCCTTGTCACTAGTAGCGTCTTGTTCCTAGTAAAGGCCAGGAGCTACGTTCGTAGCGTACTTGCTCCGTTCGTAGCTTTTGTTTGGTCAGGTTGTGGGTGCAAAACAGAAACCAGACAGGAAGAAGACGGAGGACAAAGCAAAGAAACAGAAGAAGGAGAAGGAGAAGGAAGAGAAGATTGGCGGTCCAGACTTGTCACGGTTGACAGAAACCGTGAAACGATCGGATGCGGATAGGGCCACGCTACGAACGGAGCAAGGACGCTACGAACGTAGCTTCTGGCACTACTACTAGGAACAAGAAGCTACTGTAACAAAGGCATGGCTACGAACGGAGCAAGGACGCTGGGAAGGAAGCACAATTGTACCACAGAAAGCCCTTCAATGGCGTTTCATCTATGGCTCCTGCGCGGTGTCCAGCTCGCGCTGCACGTCCTGGCCGGGTCGGTGGAACATCGCAGGGTCGTCGCGCCATGAATTGGCACTCCGTTGGTCGAATCACACGACTGGCACTCCATTGGTCGTTTTTTCTTCGCAACATCTCTCCAAACCCACAGATCAGTGCTACTTGTTCCCTGGATGATGGAGAAATTGTCAAATTCACATATCAGTGAAGCTGTACAGGTTTGTGATTTGTTCAAGAGCTCAGCAGCCCCATATTCAGGAGTGCAACTCCAAGTCAATCATCAAAGCAACTTGAAACTTACAAACCTTTCATCTTCCTCCACACGCTTCATTTCTCCAGGGCCACACGTCCGAGAAAGGGTCCAAACCTCCCCCCCAAAACCCACATGAGATCCTCTGAAGGTGATGGGCCCTCATGTCGAGTCACACTGCCCTTCTTTGTTGCCAATATCAGGTCTCAATGTGGGGATGCGCCGTTTGAGATGGGCCCCCCCAACTCGGTCTTTTGGATCCCCGTCGGACGAATCTGGAGAAAATACGGTCAAGACATCGCCTGACCGAAAAAACAACCAAACCACCACTCAAGGCATCTCAAGACAACAAGCCAATTGGACAACAAACAAACAAATCAACTAAAACTGTTGCATGGTATGGATGGTCTTTGGCCCATTGGCAGTGGCTCTTTTGCGAATGAACACAGATGTGGCTCAAGTGTCCGTTCGTGTCTGTTCGTAAAACTCTTCCGTTCGCGAGACGCAAGATTCGTAGCGAGGCTGGAAACCATGCCGCGTGAGCAAGTGAAGAAACCGTTTTTGAACGGGGTCGCCATCTCTTGGTGCCTTCCATTCTCTTCATTTCTTCGGTTCACTTCTTCGGGTCGCCTCTTCAGTTCGCCACCCGAAGAGCCTGGATGGCCCCGGTCCGGGGATGGCGGAGTGGGGAGTGAGCCTTTCCAAAATGGGCCATGACCTGATCTTCCAAAAGGATTTCCAATCAGTTCCTAGTAGCTTCTTGCTACTAGTAGTAATGCCAGGAGCTACTAGAGTAGTAATGCACTTGTTACTAGTAATGTACAGAAGAGTCCATATAGTTCTGAACATTTGAAAAGCCTTTTGTTTCACGCAGAGCCAACTTGGCTCGCGAACCACTTGCACGAGTTCTGTTCATTCATGGTGCTGTAAAGACATGCCCAGTTCACCTTCCCTCCCCACTCCACAGTGTGGCCACTTGGGCTATCTGGACAACTCAAGAGCTCCACTCCTGGCCAATTCCTCGCCGCCTCGCTTCCCTTCGCCTCCCCTTCCGGCCGCCCGGCCTGGCCAAGCGACGCCGCTCCGCCTCCGAGAAGCCGTGCGTGGCTTCCAATGGCAGCGCGGCCAGGACGGCCCTGGCGAGTGGAGGGCAGTGCCCAAGGCGATGAAGGTGAATGAGGGTGAAAGGTGTGACTGATGTGGATTGGCCAAGACCCATCCATATAAGACCCTTTGCAGAGTTCCCAAACGTTCTTGACATTAAATCAATACACAGCAATATACAGCAGGATGATTTTAGAACATCTAGCAACGACACCTAAACAGAAAACCGGCCTCTCATCCTCATTCTTGGCTGCTTTCAGCAAGCACTGCCGCCGGTCGCCCAAGCACCTGCAGAATCTTCACAGTCCATCGCTAGTCCAGCTACACTTCAGAACAATGGTGTTTTCCACGGGTCTGAAGTCTGAAGGATAGTAACGGTATTTTCCCAGCCAAGATATGTGATATATCATATGGGACATATACGTAATGGCTGCCAAGGTATGACCCATGTTACTTATTCTAAATAAATGGGTCATGGCAGCCAGGATACCTTGCTTGACCTACCGACGCAACCGTCGTTCCGTGGATTGGTCATCCCTCCAAGGTCGGGCTCCAGGTGAAAAAAAGTATTTTTGAAAAATTCCGTGGCTCCCAACAGAGCCGAACCTTCGCGATTTCCCACTGAAAACTTCGCCTCCCGACCCGCCCAGTCGCCTCAGCTTCGGGGAAAAGAGCCGCTCGAAGGGCTCCCGGCTCCGCAGGGATTCCGCACCGTCGATGAACCACACGCTCACCGCCAGGCGGTCCTGGCGGTCCGTCCGGTCCAGGACGGCCCGGTCCAGGACGGCCGGGGAGGACGGCCCGGGCGAGTGGAAATCCTACACTTCAGAGGCTTGCAGAATGGACCTTTTGGTGACGCGTCCGTGTAAAAAGGGTGGATGGATCAAAGAGATATCAAGATAGATCAAGATGATCATAGTGCTTTCCATCTCTGAAGGTCCGAGTAGAATCATGTCCAATAAGTGAGCTTCAACCCAGGGCACAGGGGCTGCACAAAAGCAGACAAGAAAGTGTCTTGAAAGGAGACTTCTAATCTCTGGTTTTTAGGTTCCCGGTCCGCAGTATTCGCCATTGATAGATTTTTGAATTGGATCTTCGTGGTTGGCGGGCAACATTTGACTTCAAGATTGATTTTCTACCTCCATGTATATGTGAAATTAAGACAATCAGATCAGGCGTCCACGACTGCATGATATCTATCCCGCAACAGTTCAAACATCCTTCGGCTCGTGGGCCCATGTGCTTTGGACAGTTTCAACCTGGGCCTCCTTTGCACGAAGAATATCGACTTAAACCCATCTGGACTTCCCAAAAATATCCTGCCCATGCCACAACTCACCCTTGCCTCAAACGCGGTTGTCACTGGTCCTTGTAGCTGGAGAGCACCTCGTGAGGCACTTCTTGGGTCGACCAAAAGACCACCTGCGCGGTGGGCGCCCCGAAGAAGCTGTGGGCAGAAGCGCGGAGAGGGCTCGAGAGCGGTCCGAGCCGGTCAGCACCCGTTGAGAAAGACAGGTCTCCGATCGACTGGGTGGCAGGTGGCAGGTGACCTGGCAGTGAGGGTGCTGGTTCACTAAGCCATTTGGGTATGGTGCCTGTAATTCTCTGGAGACGCCTTCTTATTGACAAACCAACACCAAGTAAATTTCTCTTGATGTGATGTAACGACCAACCATTCACAAGTGGAACTCAACATTTCAACCTTCAAGTGAAGTTGATGTCTGTTTCCCAGACTCTTCGGACAAGTCGACTCTTCCTCCCGCTTCACCCGAGCCAAGTGCGAGGCTAGGCGATTCCACAGCGGCTCGATATCCCGCTTCACCTGCATCTGCAAGCGAAGACGAGAAAAAAACGAACAAGGTCTTACCAGCAATGAAAAAAACAGCACCTTCAAAGGGGTCACCTGGCTGGAAACCCCTACACCACTTAGGATCTCCATTGACACCCCTTTGAAGGTCCAGGAATAAACTGCTTGGATCAAGAGCATCCCTCTCTGTCGTTCCCTCCGTTTTTCTCTCTGTTTTCCCTCAAAAGGATCGCATTGTTTTTTGCAATCATGGTCCCGAATGTTTCGCTTTGACACACAGAAATGGTTCAAACCAAGCTGGTGGCAGTCCCGGTAGATTGAATGGGATTTGAACTTTAAATGATAAACATGTATCTACTGAACTGGTGTTACGAGCGGATAACAAGGCACCCCTACCCACACATGGAGTGCGCTATCAAAATGAGCAGACCCAAACTCCTAGAGTGGTTGTCCTTTCACTCACGTGTCTCAAAAGTCTCAGCAAATCAAACGATTCCCAAATACTTCTAGTAGCAAATGCGGGGTCCCTTCATGCTGGGTTAAGAGGGGCCGATCATGACACCCAGTCACTCTACAGTTTGCACCTGCAAAAAAACAAAAGCAAACAAAGAAACAAACAAACACACTAACTAACTAACTAACTAACTAACCAATTAACTAACCAATTAACTAACCAACTAACTAAAGTTCCATGAATCCTTGTTGCTTGCTCCATCTCCCAAATCGACCGAATCGCCGTCCTGAGTCGCCGGAACATCCTCGAACTCACGAAGCCGAAGATCTCGAGTTTCCCTTTCCCGACACACCTTACCCACACCCTTCTCCCCCCCGTCTCCACTTCCCCACCCCGCCGTCGTCGGCCTGGCAGCTCTGCATCGTCGGCTCAAAGATCCGCAGGCAACCGCCGTCCTGCTCGCACCTCAACCAAAACGGCGAAGACTGACCCGACCGCCGCGCGGCGACATCGTTCCAACTGGATTGCCAATTCTGGGGTTGATTTGGAGGTGTAGTAGTCACTTGCACTACCCAAATCTGAAAAAGAATCTGTGTATCCCGTGAAACAACCATGGAACGCCAGTCCAGGTCTCCAGTCTCAGTCTGACCAGTCTTCTTTTCATCCCAACACACAGATCGTCTGGCATGCTCCCCTCTTGCCAGTCGTCCAGCCCGAGCCACCAATCTCGGTTCAAGTACAGCACGGCCGTCAAGCGGCGGCCTCCAGCGCCGAGGTGGCTCTTTCCGGGACGTCAAGTGGCAGGATTACTAGCGACGGCCTCCAACCTATTACGATCGAACCTCCCACCCACCAGTCTCACTTGGCACGTCAGACAGAATCCGAGCTCGCGGCTTCACCTCGCTGTTTCCATGCTGTTTCTTCGTCTTCTTTTTGGACCCCGGACCATCGGTGCCCAAGGTGTTGTCCACGTGCTTGATGTACCTGGAGGCGCCTCCAGGGTAAATGGCAAACCTCAGGGCGTGCCGTGGCTTCCTCGATGGGTGTGGACAGCCTGCCCGCCGGTCCGATGAGGGCCATGAGGGGTCATTCTTCGTTTTCAATGAGAGAATTGAGGTTCTGGGGGAGAAGATGGGGCGACTGGTAGCATTGACACTCAATGACATTATGACCAATGCAATGCTTGGGGATCCTCAACCATTCTGCAACACCCGCTGGACTGATTTCGTCTACCTGTGACATGTGAACTTCATCCTCTGCTGAAACTGCCTAGTGAGTTGATTCACACCTGGATCCCGTCGAACTCGTGGAGGACCATGATCAAACACGACCTCCCAGGACAACCTTCGTACTGCACCACCACCTCGGACAGTCTGCCCTGCTTGCCTACTTGAAAGCTCCTCTTCAGGCTGGTAGGTCGAAAACTAAGGACCGCAAGAAGACTCTTAAGCATGTTTTGGCCAACCCGGGAGTCACTTATCTAATCTAGCACCACTTGGAGTAACAAAAATCAAACAAGCATCTTTGAACCCTAAATCCACCTACATCCCACCCCCAAACCAGGGAGACTCTTCATTCAACCCTACCAGGGAGGGACTCTTGGCCGATCTCCATCTGATTCCATCTGATTCCATCTGTCCATCTCCATGGCACTGTTGGCCCAGACACATGGCACTGTTGGCCCAGTCGACGCAGCTCAAGCGATGTCGCACGCTGACCTCCACGGAGTCGGAGGTCTTCAAAGCGTCCACAAGGGCATCCAAGGCATCGAGGAAATCTGCGGCATCGAGGGTAGTCTGCCCGAAAATGACTAGACTCAAACAGAGGATGGCATGTTGGGATGTTGATGGGTACATCTGCAGAGCTTCGCATCGTTCGACATCTTTTGCCAAAAAAAAGGGGTGCCTCGAAAAGACAGCCCCTGGCTTGATTCCCTGGAAATCTAACTGAAAGCCACCACTCCTGCCTTGGCAGCCGGGCATTTGCCCCTCGTCTGCAAACTTGACGACATCACCTCCTAGGCTAACCCATTGAGGGTCCGTGCCAGTTGAATTTTGCGGGCTTCAACATGGCAAAAACATGCTAAAACCAAAGGAGGGAATGCAAAAACATGTAGCAAAGTGGTTCAAGGGGTCCATGCCTCTGACTGGGTGGAGCTCCAATTCCTCTGACTGCATGTGCTTTCTTTGTTGATTTGCCTGTGCTGCCAGAGATGAATGCCCACTGGCTTGGATGCCCCAAAAGAAACGCAAAAAGCGCGATCATGCGCTTTTTGCGTCTTTTTCTTCTGCGTCTTCGCATGTCTTTGACACCCACGTTGACATCAGCCATGGATTCATCATAATACATCCATCTAAGTCTCACCCCAGGAGACATGGGACGGAGCCAAGACTTGGCCGTCCACAAAGAGAAACTCTCCACGGTCGCCGGCCGAAAGGGCGGTCATTTGGGATCTCGGTTGATACACTCTCTGGAACAATCATGGGCCCACGTGGATCGTATGGCCCCGATTTGGGATTAGCATGTTCCGCATGCCAAACAGGGGACGTGCAGGATGATTTGAGGTTTTGTTGCACAACATCCTAGACCGCTTCACTGGCTTCAGGGGTTCAAGCCTTGCAAAATGATACTTTCGGAAACACCAGATCATGTTCACCATTTTTTGTGTGATGTTGGTCTTGCTAGCAGCTGCTACCACGGTGGTTCCTTCGGAAGAAGTGGTCGTGTCTGATCCGTCAGTCCGATCCAGCGAAAGGTCACATGTTTTGGACCCACACATGGCAGACCGCGGCCATGAACAGATTCTGAGAGGTGGGTGGATCTGCATGAAAGACCTCTGTGACCCGATCCAAAGATCCAAACATCCAAACCTAGAGCAGCAAGAGTTCATGGCTTCATCCCAAACCTGGGCAACCTGGTGGTGGTCCACCGCCATGCCCGGTCATGGCACAAAAAAGGAATGCTTACGTCCTTTCATGTTTTGACTGCTCATGAGCTTCTGGTGGGTCGCCAAGCCAAACGAAAGGATACGAAAGGATAATCTCATCTGTCCATCTGGAGCCTTCCTCCCTGCAAACAAGACTCTGCTGGGCTGATTTAGCACCTGGCTGCACTTAGGATAGATAGGCCAGATACTGCGTCCACCGAGATCTACACCATGTACAAGATGTACAAGAGAATCTGTAGGATCAGTTCATTTCCGAGATCTCTCAAGTGGTGGACGACTCTGTGGAACACCCGAGGGAACGGAGGATCCGAGGGCAAACAAGCGATCGGCGACCGGGACGAGAGAAGCCGGTCGCACCGGGCAACGCGATGTGCTTCGTGCGATTCCAAGAAAACTGGGCAACACCACATCAGCTCACTCTTGCACAACATCTGCTTCCGGGGGAACACTTCCCACATGGGGCAACCACCTGGTAGACCTTCAAATGCCAACGGTCCTGCCTTGGCCAAGTCCTGCCCCGGACTAACGCGCGCGGCGGCGCCGGTGGCGCCCCGCACCATGCTCGGCCGGGAGCGTTTGGCGCCCTCCGCCAGGGCCTGGTGTTGACGTTCTGGAACCATTTGGAATGACTTGGCCCTGCCTCAAGAAATGTCTCAAATCTATAACTGGGTATGACTTTGGGATGTGTAAGTGTAGGTCTCTGTGGGGGGTGCCCAAAGAATTATGCCTTTGGGAAGTGCTCAGCAGCCGGAAGTGACCCCAACTTGTTCAAGAAGCGATCCCCTTCAAATGTATTGGAAGCCAGGGTGCCATGTCGGAAAATCAGGCAGGTACGCGATGAGTCATCGCAGGTACCCGTGAATGTCACATCGGCAAATGGATGCTTGTCCCCAACAACTTGAATTCCCACATCGTAAACTGAAAAGGTGTGTGTGGTTTGTCTGGTTGGTTTGTTGGTACCAGGGGGCCGACCAAGCTTTGGGCTGGTAGGGTGGCATCAGTTGTGACATCAAGATTTGCAGCTTTGGTTCCATGTCCAACCCCTTCCAGTCTCAGATCAGCTTATTGATAATCCCGTAATCCCTCACATCAAACACTGCCACAGGGTCTTTGTGGCAGGGGTTTTGGTCGGCTATGGTCTTTTGCTTCTGTCCATTTTGGCCTCTTGCTACTTGTCACTTGCTCAGAGTCTCGCCACCTGTGCTGGGCTCGGTTCACAATGGACGAGGTTAAGTGGGGATGAAGCAAGCACAAGCAAGAATCCGGCCAAATATAGAGGGCAATGGCAATGCATATGACGAAACCCGTTTCGAGCTGGGCACCGTGCAGAAACCGGGGCCTACCGGGCCATTCTGAGACGTCGCACCTGGCAGACCTCCTCGGGCAGAAAGCCATCGAGCACTGCAAAGTTCTCCTGTCCACATCGGCACGATTGGGCGGAGTCACATGTTTCACGGGTGGACGCGAGCCCGAAGCCAGGCCCAAACCGAGGTTGCGAGTCAAACCAAACATGGGTGTGTTTTCCTCAATCAGATCCTCTGCGCCGGGTGTCGGGTCGATGTTCTGGAACGGTCTCCGGTCTCCGGTCTCCGCCTCCTTGAGTGCCGTCGCGCAAAGGCGCAAGCTTTCGGGGGAGGACCACCAACGAGGCACCGACGCCTGCCGCCGTGAATTCCGACGAAGGTCTCGAACGGCGAGAGCACGACACCGGAAGGAGAAGCGAAACGAAGAAGAGAGCGTCCCTTCTCTGGCGACACCGGAAGGAGAAGTCCCAAGTTCGGAGAATCCGTGGTTCCGGCCGCTGGCCGGATGTGCATGATCATGAAGATGGAACTGTTGGTCACTCAATGCGTTGCCTGAAACAAGTACTGAGTAACTCACCGGAACATGGAATACTCACAGAAGAGTCACAGATCTCTGGGCTTGCGGTACTGCTTGGAGGGCGTCGCGGCCAATTCTTTGGGGGGCTCCAGTTCTGCTTTGCCCACACGACTTGCGTTCACCGGATGCTGTAAGACGTACAAGTTCGAAGCCTAGGCATCGGGGCTTCGGTCCCAAATGCGGAGCGATCCAACACGGGCTCGACCATTCGGACGGTCCGGCGGTCCCTCCGGTCCGGCTGGGACCCCGGAAGAGAACGGATGACGGTGCGACGAAAACGGACGGGGAATGTAGGGGAAGTTTCAACCACCAATAGAGATTCCATCCATTCTCTCGTTCCCTGTCACAGAAGCCACAGAAGTCAGTCAAACAACCCCAAAAAGTCACCAAATCCCTTCCCCTCAGTCGATGTCGCTACTTGAGTGCCATCTGCCTGCGTAAAAGGCGGGTGTCCGGTCCGAAGTATTCCCCCCCCAGTATCCGGTCCGATGGTCGTTGGGAGGGTCTTGGTCCGGGCGCCCTGTCCGACCACCCGCTGGGTTCGGTGAAGGGCAGATCGTCCCCCCGATGTCAATTACACCCGTGGGCCGGCCTTCCGCGTGTCGCGGACTCCTTCGGTTCGACTTCCAAATCAGCGACCCATCGAGCTATTTCAGGTGGATCCCAGGCGACCCTGTCGCGAACCGACTGAACCAGGGAACCTCGGTCTACGGGTTTTAGTCTTTGGATGTCTTCGGCGTTTCGGTGACCCAAGTAGGGGTCACTGGATCTCCTTTGTATCTTTCCTTTCTGGTTGAACTCTCATTGGTCTTCGCTGGACCGGGACGGCACAGTGGAGTAGAAAACCTGCTGACCTCCACCAAACAAGGAAGAACTCCACTTTTCATGATTCTTGGATGGAGAGGCAGCTTGGGCATCGAACCGATTCCGCCCGCACCTGGGCATTCTGCCGCGCACGCTGAAGCGGCAGCAGGGCAACGCCGTCCACCTCGCTCTAGGCGGAAGATACCCCATCATTCCCCAACCACCCAATTCGCTCTTGAAGATCTTGTGGAAAAGCGTCCAAATTCTCGTGCGCGTCCGTATCTCAAAATGGTTTGCAGCGTGTTGGGCTTTTTGGGTCAGTGACCAAGCTTTTTGTTGCTCGGATGTCGGCCAGGTTTGATGTCACAAGAGCCCTAAGCTTTCCACGGCACACAAGTCCTTGAAATCAAAAAAATACATGTCTGATGGACTAATTATTGGTCTGTTTCGCTACATCAACTCATTTCCCCCGGAGAAGTGGTTTGCTGGACACTGGACAGGCCGAGACTTTTCCGCTTGGGGAGAGACGCCCGGCACCTCCCACATGCTGTTCGGGCCACTCTGGCCAACATCGAAGCTGTTGGAAGCCGGACGAATGCCAAATACCTCTGTCGTCCGGCCGGTCGTCATGGGGTGACCCGTCCTCATGCCGGCATACGTACGGGCGAGTGCCACGTAATTACGGCCATCTTGCTGGAAAACATCAAGGGTACGTACGCATCTTCTTCTTTGCGCATCTGATTGGTTAATTCATGCTAATTCTAGGGTTGTAAGCCATGCTGAAAATAGACTGCCTGGCTGTGCCTAGGAGACCTAGAACGTCGCTGCCTACGCATTCCTTGGTTCACCGACTCGGACGGGTGTAGAGATCAAAATGAGAAGAGCACTGAGTTCAGTCGACGAGCCGTATCTGAACCGCCCCGAAACCGAATGGATGAGATGCTCGGATGTTTTTTTCTGTCTCTTTTGTCTCAAGGCGAAGGATAGAAATGGGTGAAATGGGTTTAGTGAGGATCTGAACTCGACACTCTGACTTCTGCCAGCTCACCGGGCTGTTCTGTTTCTCTGAGCTGCAGACCAAGGGGCTCTTCTGGTGAATCCAGAGGTAGGATATGGGGACAGTCCCGTGCTGCTTTCAGACTTCAGACTTGTGTCTTTCCATAATCCGCTTTCAGACCTCAGGTTCTCGCCTACTTGGACCTAACTTCCACCACCTATGCCACAAAAAGGAAGTCAATTGCTATATCAGTACCCCGAAACCATCTTCACACCTACCCCGAAACCGTCCAAACCCGCCCAGGCACTCCATCTCGTAGATGAGCCGCATGGGATCATCCTCCCAGAGGTGTCGGGCAACGAAGCAAAAAAAAAGAGAGCGATGGCCCTGGAAGTCCCAAAAGAGCCCAATTGTTTCTACATTGTCTATAGGTGATCCGAATGAAGGTGGCCCAGTCCTGAAAGTAAGTCCCTAATTGTCATCTATAGGTGATCCGAAGTTCGGAATGTCTTTACTTCGGTGGTCCCAAAAATCGTCGAACTGAACTTCTAGAGCTGGAAAAAAAAAGAACTGCTGCCATGGCAGAAATGATCACAGTCAGTCCACCACAGTGATCGAAAACGATTTTTCCACGAGGGGTGTTGATGGGAGAAGTCCAAGTTCAGAACACCTGAGAGCTGGACTGAAATGAAAGGAAAGCTTTGGGGAAGGGTGCCAAAACCAGATTATCTTTTTGGAGGGAACCGCTGGAACTGCTGGAGCTTCCTCGCGGCGTGATGAGGGGGCAAAAAAGGGAGCGCGTTGCGCGCCGGAACTCAACGGCGTTGGCGGATAGATCCATAATATCCACACGACATGTCTGTAATGGCAAGGAATCTCGGAATCTCAAATCGTTTTTTTGGGGGTTCAGAAAAACTTGGGATTCTCCTGGAGTTGATGACCCTGGTTTCCCGGGTCCATGTGAGAGTGGCGCTGAAATGCTGAAGTGAGTTGCTTTTAAACAAGGAGCTTGCACATCAAACACTCGAAAACCAGAAAACCTCTGTTTTTCGTCTTCTACCCCCTCCCGCGCGACATGTCCTGAGACTTTGATGCCCACCCCATCTCCCGGGGGGCGCACCTGATTCTCGGGCAAGATCAGCCCGCTGGGCAACTTTGCCCAAACCTTTTGCTTCAAGGACGCCGGTCGCCCGGGTCCCGCCACACCTGGACTGGTGGTTTACGCGGGTGGATGCGGTGCCGACCGAGAGGCACGTTCGATGAGATGGTCGTGGGTAATGGCACCACGAGACCGAGTGGTTGGCTACATGGTGGACTGATTGGACTCCAGGTTTTGGTCCCAGATCTGTTCCAAATGTTTGAACTCTGGAGCTTGGTCTTCGCCCGCCACCGAGCACCATGGCGTGCGATGGTGTGCAACAGGTGTCGGAAGTCAGGAAGATGGAGCCCATGTTTGGAGGGGCGAAGGGCGAAGGCCCGCACAAGGATAAGTCCAAAAGCGGCTACTTATTTTTCAAAAATATATAGTTATACCAGCATAGACCCCAAACAGTTTCAAAACAATTCCTTTAGGCCAATGTTAGTCAAAAAATGATTTCTTGGTACGCACTACCTTCGCCCCAAAAGCAATCTGTTTCATCAATGAATTTTTGTCGGCAGTGACACCGCTATTTGTTCGGCCACACTCCTCTCCAGTAAACCGGGCCACAGAGCCCAGCCACAGGAGGACAAGAAGAGGACAAGAGGAGAGCCCAGCCACAGAGGACAAGAGGATGGACACAGAGCCCAGCCACAGAGGACAAGAGGAGGACAAGGCCTGGACACAGAGCCCAGCCACAGAGTGAACTCTGTGTCAGGGGCCAAGAGGAGGAGAAGAGGAGGACAAGGCCTGGACACAGAGCCCAGCCACAGAGCCCAGGCCACAGAGGACAAGAGGAGGACAATTCCTGGACACAGAGCCCAGCCACAGAGCCCAGCCACAGAGGGCAAGAGGAGGACAAGGCCTGGACACAGAGCCCCAGCCACAGAGGACAAGAGGAGGACCCAGCCACAGAGTTCAGGGGCGCGGCCAGTGAGTGTGGCCAGCTCCTTTTTTTCGAAGATAGAACCCCAACAGTAAACTGTTTGGGGAAAAAGAACTAGTGCTCCGCAGGGAGTTTTTGCACACCCCTAAACACACCCCAGAAAGGTCAGCAATCACATCAGGAAGGTGAGCCCCAAGAAAAAGATCTCTTTGGCCAGCTTGCGGTGTGAAACTTCAAGCCTTGGCTTACAACTGGCTTTCAGGTTTGTTCTCCTTTCCAACCAAACTTTGAAACTTGTTGAAACTGGTGAGACTTTTTGGAAGCCATTGTCCTTCGAGCATCTATCATAAAATTATACAAGCATAGACCCCAAACAGCTTCAAAAATCGATTTCTTGGTTCGCCCTACTTTCACCCCAAGAGCAAACTGCTTCATCAATGAATTTTTGTCGGCATTGACATCGCTATTTGTTCGGCCACACTCCTCTCCAGTAAGCCGGGCCACAGAGACCAGCCACAGAGTTCAGGGGCGCGGCCAAGACTAGGACAAGAGGACACAGAGCGGCCACAGAGTTCAGGGGCGTGGCCAAGACAAGGACAAGAGGAGGACAAGACCCGGACACAGAGCCGGGCCACAGAGCCCAGCCACAGAGTTCAGGGGCGCGGCCAAGACAAGGACAAGAGGAGGACAAGAAGAGGACAAGGCCCAGCCACAGAGCCCAGCACAGAGGACAAGAGGAGGACAAGAGCCAGTAAGCCGTCCATAGCACACGAGCGCGCGCGCTCGCCCTGCTCTCTTTCTCTCTCTCTCTCTCTCTCTCTCTCTCATTCTCTTCAAGTTTATCTTTCTCTGTCTTTCTCTCTGTAGAGCGCGCTCTGAGCGCGCCTTTCTGGAGCGTATGTCAGAGCGTGCGCCACAGAGCCCAGCCACACAGAGCCCAGCCACAGAGTTGACAGAGTTCAGGGTCGCGGCCAAGAGGAGGACAAGAGGAGGACAACGAGGACAAGAGGAGGACAACCTGGACACAGAGCCTAGCCACACAGCCCAGCCGCAGAGTTGACAGAGTTCATGGGGTGCGGGCAAGAGAAGGACAACAGGAGGGCCAGGCCTGGACACAGAGCCCGGCGCGGGCAAGAGGAGGACACAGAGCCCAGCCACAGAGCCCAGCCACAGAGTTGACAGAGTTCAGGGGCGCGGCCAAGAAGAGAACAAGAGGAGGACAAGGCACGGACACAGAGCCCAGCCACAGAGTTGACAGAGTTCAGGAGGACAAGGCCTGGACACAGAGCCAAGCCACAGAGCCCAGCCACAGAGTTCAGGGCGCGGCCAAGAGGAGGACAAGAGGAGGACAAGGCCTGGACACAGAGCCCAGCCACACAGCTCAGCCACAGAGTTGACAGTGTTCAGGGGGGCGGCCAAGGTCTTGACCCCCAGTCCTGGTGGAGGGCCCACCTGGGCTCTATCTCTGCCTTGGGGCCGTCGAGCCTTCTTGGTTGGGGATATGCTCTGTTTGCATGAAGGCCAAGCCACAGAGCCCAGCCACAGAGTTGACAGAGTTCAGGGGCGCGGCC
>CAXAMN010024328.1:40052-84374 GCA_963970005.1 Durusdinium trenchii | reverse complement strand
TCAGGGGCGCGGCCAAGAGGAGGACAAGGCCCAGCCACAGAGCCCAGGCCAAAAGGAGAACAAGAGGAGGACAAGTGAGGACAAGGCCCAGCCACGGAGCCCAGCCACAGAGTTGACAGAGTTCAGGGGCGCGGCCAAGAGGAGGACAAGAGGAGGACAAGGCCCAGCCACAGAGCCCAGCCACGGAGCCCAGCCACAGAGTTCAGGGGCGCGGCCAGTGAGTGTGGCAAGCTCTTTTCTTTCTAAGATAGAACCCCACCGGTAAACTGTTTGGGGAATAAAGAGGATTAAAGAATCCACCCTCCTGCAGCCAATGAGGTCTTCGTTCAGCACGCCCAAGAGTTTTGATCGAACCGCTCAACCCATGGCGATGAGAAGCCGGGGTGTTTCCAGCCAAGAGAGAATCGTAGAAAATATTAAATATGTGTTAAGTTATATTAAATTATACACCAGAGTCACAAAGCGGTGTTTGTTGGAAGATAGGAGTGCCAATTGTCCACTCACTTAGGGACTAAAAACCACCCCTTGGTGACTCCTGGTATGCATTCATTGCAACGTCCACTTTGCAATTTTGCTCTTGCAAATCGTGCCCTCTGAGCAGGACGGAGGAAGGGAAGGTGGGAGGCGAGGCGTTCGGCGAGGCGAACGCTTCCGCGGCGTCACATGTCGAAGACAGCAGAGACTCCCCTGCTTCCATCTTGTTTCTCATGACCCTCAATGAGCTAGATTCAAGATGTCCAATACGGTATCGCTCAAAGAGCATCAAGGAATTCCTCCGACTCCTCTTTTTGTTCGGTTTTGGTCAACCTATGTTGGAATCGCGTCATCAAATCTTTCCAGAAACAGTGTGTGATTGTGTGTGTGTCTGTTTTTTTCCGGTGATGGTTCGTTCTCTGTTTGAGAACTGTGTTGTTTGGCCAAACGGCGAACGAAACATCGATCAACATCGATGCCACCTCGAAGCACGTCCTCCGCCGCCCCAGAGGGCCACGGACTCAGCTGCACGGTGGAGGCGACGCCCGAGCTCCTAACGTGCTCGCGCAAACATACCAGGGCCCCCCAAAGGCGATTGGAGCTACCTAGTTCCTCAGCCGTCTTGGTAGGGCAAGTTGATTTGGTTTGCGGAGCTTCTATTTTTTGGAGGGAAACTGAAGGTCTCTGTTTGTGAGCTCTTTGGGACCAGTGGCGACCTCATTAGATCTCCGGGACGGTCACGAACTGGAGGTGGAAGTGGAAGGTCAACTTTGCTTTGTCAACTTGCATGTCGTTTCCTGGTTTCTTCTGTTAGGATATGTTAGGATAATTCATCTCTTCTGTCCTGGGTTCAAGTCTTTCGAAGATCTGAGCCTTGATTACTCCGTCGACTTCTGAGGATTGGAGCCCCCCAAGAGCGCAGCTCGCCCATCGTATGGCGAGTGACCGGGGGCAGGTCTCGTCTCTCGTCCCGGCGGTTCGACCTCCGAGTCTCGGGAGGTCCGTGGAGACTCGGACGAACCAACTGCCACGAATCCCCCCAGACCATTCCAAACCCCCTCCATGCAACAGGGAGCCCCCTGAACAGGGGGGCCCCCCCCAACCCCCAAAAACGGGGTCCCCTTTTTTATCCCCCCCCTGAAACCCCCCAAAACGTGGGGGCCCCCCCCCCTGAAAACCCACGGCGCTGCGTCGAAGACGGTCCGCGAGCCGGTCTCCTGAAGGTCTCCTCACGGAAAGTGACCAGTTGGATGGCGCGCAAACACACCGGGCAGGCCACGTCATAGATCACTTGGATCACCATGGCGCAGCAAGTGACATGGTCTTGGGGATCTTGCGAGTTCGCAAGATCGTGGGAGTGGGGTAGTGGGGTTGATGGTGGGGATACCAACGAAAGCATGATCGTTGCACTTCCACGAGAAGCTGGAAAGATCAACTTTGAGGGGCCCGGCCCGCCATCTCTCCTTCTGACATTCTGCCCTCGATGCTGCATAGACCAAAAGAGCTCACTTGCGCTGACATGACTGTGCCAGCCATGGGAAAAGGGTCCTGTGACCATATCCCGGTGACATGTGACCAGTCGAAACGAAATCTTCATGCCTCCGCTCTCGTTTTGTAAGAAAAGGTCTATGGCAAGCAGAGAACGAACAGGCCATCCCAAGGCATGGCATGAGCAAAAATGGCCTTCGAACCGACATCTCTGGAAGCAATTTTGGACACCAGTCGATGCCAGCTGAACCACCGAGGTGGGAACGGTGTTAGAGGGATTCCGGAGCAACAGCTCCCCTGTGGCGACTTGGGCCGTACTGAACAGTCATGACTGGGCCGTATCAGTAAGGACGCTACTAGGGCTCCTGGCCATACTACTAGTAACCAGCTGCACTGGGAATAATTTGGCCACAAGGTCTCTCCAATGAGGCGACCCTGCACCATGGATGTTCAGGTACTCTTGTATACTCTTATGATCTCTTATGCTGGTTGAAGAGTGTTTGGATGCCTTCTATTTTGATACATGCATGCACATGCATGTATGAATGTGCACAGTACCTATTGACGTGTATGCATTCTGCAAGGACATACACCCAGTACCAGAACCATAGGAATTGTCTGCCCAAACGGTCATGGAAGGATAAGGAAGGGTTTCTTGTGTTGGAAATGTTCCCACACCAGGATGAGGATGTCAATATGGTAAGAGGCCAAACGCAGGCTTAACTTATCAGCACAATTCAGGATATTTCAGACTCTAGACGTATCCAAGGATATGTATTCATAGGAACTGGTTGGTCATACAACTCTCACCCTCCAGAACCACGACCCTACAGACCTCGAAGAACTGGGGGAACCCTTCGAACTTAAACCCCAACGTCCGCAACAGCATCGGTCTCTTCTGCTCAACCTCCGGCGCTCCAACGGCTTCGCAGAACTCCGCCTGCGAAGAAAGTGATCTGGTCCAGTGCGACATGGGCTGCCAAGTATGGGGCCAGTCCGACTGCAGCCCTACCTTCAGAATCCAAATTCCAACAGGTTGGATGTTTGGGTTCGCCACCAACTTTCATGTCAGCGGCTGAAAACTCAGCTGTTCTCTTCACCAGAAAACCATCAGAAATCACTCCATCGACCATCCCCAAACCCGACCTGCACCACCAGACCCGACTTACTCGCTTTCCCAGCCCCGAACCCCACAACTCCTTCGCACGTCTGCTTTGGCGCAGAAAACAAACCGGCTTTGGCGTCATCCCACGAAACCCCAAAACCGCGAAGCAGCGGACGGCCTGCCAGGCGTGGGCATCCAAAAGCACCGAAGCCTGTTGCCAGTGGCTTCCCCTCTTCAAGGCGCGCAAGGTCGCCTGGAAGCTGGCAAGGTCCGGCTGCAGCTTCGCCTCGACTGGGACCGACCGGTCGACCGGTCGACTAACCGGTCCAGTCCAGCACAGGTCGCGATGTTGGAGGTTCCCAGCAGTTGACCGGGAAGGAATTCCTCAACTGGGATGCACGGGTGTGGGATGTTCATTCAGAAAAAGACCATGGCAACTGTTCGGATCCGCCAGCGCGGATATGGCTTTGACATGCTTTGACTCATCAGCCAGAGTTCTCTGTTCCATCTGTCGTTACCGGCCGTGGGTGACCGGCGTCGCTTTCACCCGGCGATGTCCAGCATGGGCTTTTGATTCGATCTCTTCGACTGGTTGGGGTCGAGTTGCCGGTGGGATTTCTTTGGAGGACTACTTCCATCTCTGTTCCAAGCAGAAGCGGATCATTTCTGATATGATTTCTTGCATTCAATCGGACCTCGAATGACTTCGATCTTCTTGGCAGGAGTCGACATGATCAGGGTCATCCTGAAGATTCCCCCCCGGTGGCCCCATGGTCAGTGTGAGATCACAGGGATAAAAGTGATAAAAGCCAACGGGGCAGACAAAGGCCCCAGACAAAGCCCAACAAAACCGCCGAAAGAGAAGCAAAAATGTTGCTCAGCAAGTGTTCAGTCACAGCTTTGAGAGAGCCAAAGAGTTCTAAAGCATATTGCCATTGCTCGCCTTCATCCAGGAGGGTTTCGCATGAGGCGCTCATCGAAAGAACCGGACCAGGTCGGTTCACCCTCGAACGGTACTCCTGTGGGTCTTCGCATGTGTTTGGTTTTGTGGGCGGAGGATGGATGACCGTCAACATGACTGGGGTGAGAGCCAAGCGTCATTGCGGGATACCGTTTTGGTTGACGTTCACGTGATCACAAAGAAATGGGCCATATCTTTCAGATTTGAGAATCCAGCGAAGCTGGACTGGGGGTCTAGCCACGGCCCTGTTGGCCATAGATGACTGGGCTGAACACGTGGTGGGCTGCGCAGGTCTTTGTACGTTCCAAGAAAAAGAGTTCAGCGGTGGACTGTACTATTTTCTTGAGCATCTGTTCAGTTGATGAAGACTAGTTGTTGTCAAAAACGAACGCAAACATGGCTTCTTCGATCTCATTCGCAGCGCCTAAAGGGTGCCCAGAAGAAGCTGAGTGTCGTCCCTTTTCTTGTGAAACTCAAGCCACACGAGAGTCCGCCACGTGAGTCTGCCTTTCTGGCACGAGATGATTGCCGCGCTGTAGCTGTAGTTGTTCGGGACGATTTCAGCTAGATGCATCTGCTGAAAGAGTAGCAGGGCAAAAGGCCACCTGAGCCGTCGTCCAAAGTTTTTTGGACTGTTTGGATGGTTTGGTGGCAAAAACCGAACCACCTCTTTTTTACTATATAAAAGAGTTGAACCAGCCGCCCCTTTGGAGAAGAAGAACGCGAACCACGACGAAATCGGAGGAGAAACCCTGTGCTTCTCACCCTGGACGTTCAGGAAAATGACTCATTTCACCCCTTTACAAGTGGTGGATCATGACTACCAGGTTCGGTAGTTCATGAGTGAAAACGGAAGCTCTGGCTCATCTGAGCTTCGTGCCTACCACCTACCAAGACCAACCGATACATTCCGCGTCCCATCCCCCAAAGTTCACATCTTTTCTCAGCACGGTGGCTGACCATGTGTTGAATTCGCTTGGGCGCTTTCTTTGTGGAAGGGTTGCTCTTCTGTTTGAAGAACGCCTGTGTTTTATCGACTGAAGACATGATAGACATGAAACCTGTTCGGACTGAGCTGATTCTGAGTGTCTCAGGTCTACAAAGATACGGCACATGCGAGTCTCCGTCTCTTTCGATGCGAGTCTTTGGCGACAGCATGCATGCCATGGTCTATCCCAACCAAGCAACACGCAGGATGTTTTCGGAAAGGCATTGGTGGAAATCAACGAGCTTGAGGTTGTCCAAGTGAAACAACTGGATGTTTGGTGAATAGAGGTTGAGACGAGGAGCCTTTTGGGTACTCCTGGGCTCCTGGGATAGGCTTCGTGGGGGTTGTGGCCTGAAAGAAGTGCGGATGGAGAGCCCTGGAGGGGAGCTTAAAGAACCAAACTCGGGCTCCTTTCGTCTCCAGGCCACTGACTGGCCTTCTCACACGAGCTGATGGCGGCACTAAAAGAAATCACATCCTGACGAATCTGTCTTTGTGCCATGCGATGGAAGAACTCCAGGGCCTGTCTCCAATGTCCTGGCATTTGGAGAGTGTGCAAGGGGGGGGTCGGCGGTGTGAAAGCGGCGCACGCCTCAGAGCCTCGCCCATGGGTGGGTGTCCAGAGGTATCGTGGAACTGAGCATGCTGAGCAAGCTGTGATGACACTGGTGGTGCAAAATCGTTGGTTCCCCGAAAATCTCAAGTTCCTCCAAATCCTGGGGCGAAGATCTTCACCAACCAGAAAGCCCGAAACAAGTTCGATCGCCTTCTACGCCCTCTCAGAACCGCCTGTTCTGAAGACTGTGATCAGTCAACCTGTGGAACTCCTTACCCCGCACCGACGCGACTTCTCCGGTCCAGCGACGCTCCCGCCCTCCTCCCTTTGCACAGGCGCTCACGGCCGAACTCCATGCAATTGCATCTACCTGAAAAAATGGGTCGACGGTCGACGGGTCCATGTCAAACCACAGAACTTCACATGCCTGGCACTAACCACACATGCTAGCTCTTAGCTAGAAATCTCCCAACCTCGCAATCTGGTCATGTTCGTTTGGGGGAAGTCAGTGATGGTTGGTTGCTCCCAGTCAGTGATGGTTGGTGCATAGTTGATGCATCAGTTCCAGCCCTACCTCTCCACACCACCGAGCGCCGGCAAGAGCTTCCTCAAAGAGCTGCAGCGCCCTGCGCCAAGTGCCCCCCTCTCGTCGCGCACAGGCACTCACCACAGCGCTCAAGGAGATGGCATCCGGGGAGACCTCATGCGGCGCGATGGAATGAGGATGGGAAGATGCCAGTAGGTTGGAGGCCATTGCTAGGTTGGAGGCCATTGCTACTAGTAACGAAGCTACAAGTTTGGAAATCACTTGTTCCTAGCGGCTTCTTGTTCCTAGTAGTAAGGCCAAGAGCCCCGTTCATAGCGTCCTTGCTCTTACCCTTCGCATCGGTGGAGCATCGAAGACCAAGTCGTTTCTTCCGCGTGGCAGTCCCCTGTTGAACAGGTCTGTGTGAGGTCGACATGTTTGACATCTGTGAACCGGGGTCAAAGGAACCCCGTTCGGTCCTTGGGGCCTGTCTCCTAGGAGACAACCACCAAACGGCCCAGCATCGCCCGTCCGTTGGTTGGCATCTCTTCTTTGCATCGCCCGTACCCAAGAACACCTCGCTCCAAATCCGTCGGTGTGTCCGACCAACTGCTCCGACCGGGGTCGACGGAACGGTCCCAGCCTGGGCTTGGGGCATCTGGTGGAAGAACTGCAACGCCACAAGCCACTGCCGAGCCTACTGTCCGGCAAAAAACGGGAAAGGATCCGACTTGAACAGGCAGTACGGCAGCAGGAGGGGCGTGGCGCGTGGAAGAAGAAGCAACCAAAATGCCATGGATGATGGGAGGGAAGCAGGCAAAAAAACAGAAAAGCAACAACAGCAGAACAACCGAAATCGGTGGGGCCTAGGTGGGTGTCTGCGCTCTGTCTTTGGGCCAATAGAAAAGGAGAAACTTCGAGGTGTGGGTGTGGAGGTGTCTTCATTTGTACAAAGAAAGCTGCTGAACGAGTCGATGTGACCTGGAAATTGTTGTATGGTTCACTTCCCTAAGATAAAAAGTGCCCATCTGAAGCCGTCCAAACCCACTGAAGAGGTGTCTTCTGCCAATCGGCTGACATAAAGCAATCTGAACCCCACCAGCCTCACCCAAACTGTAGACACCACCCCCGTCCCAAGCACCAACCGCATGAATACCCCACCTTCTCGCATGCGCTCAGCACCGAGTTGAAGCTCCTAGCAGTCAGCACCCACCGAGTGGCGCAGCTCGCCCGGGCAAAGAGCTCAAGGGCCACCTGCCACTGGGAGGCCTGCCGCGCACAGTGCATTCCCGGTGCACAGTGCAGTCCCAAATGTCCACCTACCTTGAAGTCTGTAGATGTGCAAACCTCCTTGCATGTGTTCCCACAGCCCTTTCAATCCAAGGTCAGGACCAGAACCAAAATCACAAGAGAAGGAGACACTTGGGACTATGACTCAGGTTCCTCACCTTCTCGCAAGCACTCATCAGTGCATGGTAGGTGATGAGCCCAGGAGAAGCTTCCATCGCGTTAAAGACCTGCAGAGTTTTCAGGTCTTTGAGTGCGTTCGGGCAATTGCTCGAGCATGGTGAAGAGATTCACGGGTCGAATGGACTGCATCACGTGACCTGGTCTTTGGGTGCCAAATGCGCCAACCAATGAGAAACCAGCCTCCCACTCAGCGACCGTGCGAATCCAAAGGAGGAATCCAAGTAGCCCACTTTGAGGAGAAACAAGGCGTAGTGTCCTTTATGGTGTCTGGTCAGGATCTAGACTGAGCTTTCCAGAATTTCCATGCCTGAAACACAAAAAAGGATCACCAAACGGTTTACCGGAGGAACGCATAACCCATCAACAACGAGTGGAAGCTGTTGGTGGAACGCATGCCTTATCAACCTGCAAAGCCGGCTGGAACATCATTCCATCAGATGTTTGAAAGGGTCACCTTCCACCAATCTCTCCAGAAAACGGACAATCTAACCTGTCTTTACGCCTTTGGTGCTGTCTCCAAAAAGAAGCGCCGGACCGCCGCGCAGTTGACGCTTCTGACGCTTTGCCTGCAATGCCTTCTGCCATTGCGCGGCCTTTTCCAGGGCGCTGATCGTCGCGTTGTAAGTGATCTCGTTTGGGGCGGCCTTCGTGAGTAGCAAGATCGCCCCCAAACCTACAAAACAAACCCTGACAAGAAGTGGCAAATGAAAAAGATTCCCAACTAGACTATGGTTCTGGGATCAGTACGGGGAAGGATTATGATGAACCCCAAAGGGTCTTCATTTGGATTCCATGTTCGTGTCAGTGTGCTGTGGCAACAGGCTCTGGCCACCGCCCTGGCGCCCCTGGCGGCCACGCTCCACCTGGCCGGACATCAGCATGAAGAAGCCCAAAGCGTGTTGCCACTGCGCGGCCTTCTCACATGCACTGATGCTGGCGTTGAAGGTGATGGTGTCTGGCTGCACCGATGGGGTCTGGCCATGACAGGACGCACGACGGCGCGCGCGGCGCGTGCCGCGGGTTTCCACGGCGCTGTGCAGACTGCGTGGTTCCACGGGCGGGTTCTTTTTGGCTCGACTGCGAGTGGTCCATCATCGGTAAATGGGAGAATCCCCCAAACTTGGCGCTCAGCTCATCTGAACAATCTCGGAACCCTGATCACTCTAGACCTTGTTGGAATATCTGGGTGCCTGGCTTACAGCTCGATGGTGTTCTTCGTGTACAAGGCAGGTGGGTGGCATCTGAATTCATTTGACTTGCCAGTTCGTCATTTTCGAAGAGTCCGTTGCGAAAGAAAGAAAGACTGGATTAAAGAAAGAATGAAGGGTGCCTAGCTAGCAGGCTCAGAATTTTGGAGCAGCTGGTCAACATGACCGTCCGTAGTTTGGAGAGTGGGGAAGAGCCCGATCAACCTTTACAAAAAAACTTCCAGCACAGGTGTGTATGTGTGAACACCCACTTGAAGTCCCAAACGCGCCGCGAGGTGCTGCGCTCAGCACGCCCCTTTTAACCCACCCGGCCAGCGTGGCAACGAAGCAACGAACCGAGGGGAAACCGCACCTGACAGAGGGAGTCGAACAGTTCGAGTGCCCAGTGCCATTGTTGGCCCTTCTCACAGGCGCTGATCGTGGCATTGAAGCTCCAAACGTCCACACCGAGGAGGTACGAGGGCATGTCCTCCGACGCCACCGGCTTGGTGCGCCGAAGTTCGGCGCCACCAGTTCGTTCGTTCGGCTTCCGAGTTCGGCTTCTGAAGTGTTGGAGAGCCTGAGGTTTTTGGGAGTTTAAGTTTGGGGGGTAGGGTTTGCATGGGTTTGCAGTTGATCGCGAAGATTCCTGGCGGAACAAGCCAGAATTAAATCTGGCATGGGGAGCACGGGTGGACTTGCTCGTCAGTGCACCAGTGCTCACCAGTTGTCCGGATAAAAAAGAGAAGAACCAAAGCAATTACAGCGCCGACGAAGCTCTTCAGACTCCATGGTTCTGGATTCTCGCTCGTCCCACTCCATCCGCAGCATTGAGACGAACCCTGGAAGGGACGATTTGAGGGTGTCTTCTTCCCAGCACGCATAAAGAATTCGGGCTCCCCCCTGAATTAAGACGCAGACATCGAAAGTATTCGAAGTTGTGTGTATCAAATCAGACTCTTCTTGGAAGGCCTACAGAAGGCACAGCACCGCCGCACCAATGCAGCACCACCAGCGATACTTAACCCAATTGGACCCCAGGGATGGCCAATGCATCTGTCACGAAGCAAGGGAGTGTTCTGATGTGTCTATTTTTTCGTGTTCGATCTTGCGAAGGACGACCTGATCAAGCAGCAGCTTGTCTTGTTTGATGCATCGTGAAGCTCTTTGTCTTGGACCACTGGACTGCACGTCCTGGGCCCTGGTCATTTCCTCCATCTCCGTCCCAGTCATCGGCAGGAGGATCTACCTAGCCATGGCTCCGGGGGTGCCATAAAACCCCCCCTCCTCTTTCCTTTCTTGGACCCATGCCCCACACCCACTGCCCCACTTCCACTTCCACCCACCACCCGATTTGGGACACGAAAGAGCTGTTGGAGCCGTTGCCACCGTCCTGAAAGAGCTGCAAGGCTCGTTGCCACTGCCAGGCCTTTTCCAAAGAGCTGATGGTGGCATTGAAGCTGAACACATCGGGACGAAGCCACGTGGGACAGATCTCCTCAACAGCACCGCACGAGAAAGATCGAAAGTGGTTGCTAGGAGAGGATTGGATGAACGTGGATGCCATTCCCAACATGGACGTGACCCCCAAAACCTGCCCCCCCAAGAGAAAATGGATAATGTCGAATTGTCGTTGTAGCGCACGAGGTCCACAACCAAGCAAACCAAAGCGACGCAAAACGAATCGCGACGCAAGCGCAGCGAAGCGCGCACCCGTGCCTCTTTTGGCGGTTCGAGCCCACCCTCTGTCGGTGGAGTGGGTGATCAAGTCGTGATCGAAAGTCAGTCGTGACGACATGTCGCGACACATGAAAAAGGAAAACACACTGCAAAGCTTGTTGCACAGCGTGCAACTTACACAGGGCTGTTCTTTAGCCACTTTAGGCCTCAGTTGGCAGCCACAAAGCAGCGTTCGTCAGCCAGGCAGTTAGGTCGGTTCGAATCGTCCTCGCCTGAGCATCCGTCCGGTCAGGTGGAGGACGGTGCATGGCGCAGTAAGCGCAGGCCCTCCGGATCAGCAGGGGCTCATTCATCTGCTCAACCATGTGGCAGGTCTCATGGTGCCAGCAAGTTGCAGTCCGGTTGGTGACGATGGGCCTTGAGAAGGGGCACATGGAGGTGTGGTGATCCATCTCCCAGATTGATCGACTGATCAGGTTGTTGAAGGCAGATCGGGATTCCCTGGCTGCTCGGAGTGCTTCTTCAGATCTTGTCTTTTCTTGTTGGAGGAGGTCTCGAAGTCGGGTATGGACGATTGGTTCGTCCTTTTGGACTTGAACTTCTTTCATCAGGGGCTTGTCCTTGGTGTCCTTGTGGCAACTCCAGCGTCCAGCAAAGAAGACGCCTGCCATGATGGTCACGTGCAATAAGGCCAGGACAGCCAACCACATCAGCAGATGACCTTCTTCTTGATTCTCTGGATCCTGACCCTTCTCACATTGCTGACCCTTGGTCAGCACCAACATGGAGAGCAGCAGCATCAGCCACAGAGCATTCGGCTTGCGACTCTTCTTGACATACTTCATGGGGCAGCCGCCATGGCTCATGGCGTACACATAGGCCACAGCTTCCATGGTCTTTGAGAAGTAGGCGGTGGCAGGAATCTCTTCATTCGGTGGCATGCCATCATCTTCAAGGATCTCGGGATACTCAGAGACGTCAGCATTCGGTGGAGTGTGCTCCTCAACAGGGTCCTGATTTTCCTCAGGCTCATAGTGTTCCGGCTGGAAATCAAGTGTAGTCTCTGCGATGGCTTTGGCCTTTTCATTCTTTGTCTTCTTCTTCGAAGCCACATAGTTTGGGTCCCAAGTCAACTTCACACGTCGGTGCCGTAGGCGAGCGGCCAGCAAGACACGAGCTGACTCTTTGGTGAGTCCGTCAGCTATCTGTCGTTCTGAGCTCATCCATCGAAGCTGTCCATTGAGCTCCTCCAGCATCTCCTTCATGACTCGGATTTCTAGGCTCACCCTTTTGTCCACCACTGACGAGCTGACTCCCTCCCTGTGATAGGAGTCATACAGGGCTTTGGCGTCAGTGACCATGATCGGCGTCAAAGTGGAAGACGCCTTCAGCAAATCTTTGAGCTTGAGGTCGGGGTTCATGATGTAGTGCCAGTACCTGCAGGTGAAATCAATGCTATCAACTGCTTGTCCACCTGCTTGAGCCTCAGCTGCCAGTGAGCTCCGGGTGACCCGAGGCGTGCGAAAGCTACGCCAGTCCAAGACATGATACTCACCATCTTCCCCAGAGGTAAGCAGCTGGCGATTGACAAACATCAGGATGTAGCCGCCCTGTGAACTGCCGTCGGATCGTGCCGTGAAGCCAGCATCAAAGAAACACAGCAGCTGTAATTCGGACGGGTGTCCGATCGGGTTATAGTAGAGGCTGACATCGTTGTGTTCTTTGGCGAACCTCAACAGCTTGTTGCACTCCTGGACTGTGTTCACAGTGGCCTTGGTGATTTGTCCTGACAGCATTGACGTCGAGCACTGGAGGTGAGGCGCTGTTTGTACTGCAGGCCATTGCAAGGAGCCTAGCAACCCACGAACTTGAGTGACCTCTTTCTCTGACAGCCGGTCGTGAAGGTCGCGCCCTTTTTGAAGTGTGATGGGCTTCACTTTGGCGTAGTAGTTCTCCTGATGGAGCCGGCGACCTCCTTCTTCGGTCTTTCCGAGTTCGCAGCCGCAGTACTCGAGCTTGGGCAGGTCTTCCTTCCATTCTCGGAATGAGAAATTGGCTCGAAGCATGTCAGTGACAGCTTTGTATCGAGGAGATCGAGGACAGCCAGCGCCCAACATGTCGTCGACATGCATGATCACCATGCCGCAGAGCTTCTCAGTTCCCAGCGTGGCGGTCTCCTGGTGAATGGGATTGTGCTCGTCGTAGTCAGGATCATCCTTCTCATAAATCAGGAAGGCGCACGGATCAAGTGGGTGCTGACGAAGGCCTGCTCGCAGCAAGCGGTCCACAGCTTCCAGATACCAACCTCTGGGAGCGTCCGTCTGACCGTAGCACGGCTTCAACAAGAGCATCCTTGTGTCCTCAGAGGCGCCTAGCAACTGAAGTGCTTCAGCAGGAAGTTTGACCCATAGCTTGCGAGTCTGTGGGCGACCCTGCAAGAAAGCTGTGCTGACATCGGCAGTCCAGGTTGGCCAATGCATGTTGGCTGCAAGAGACAACACCATAGATCTCGACAGTCTTGTCGTTGTTGGCGATGAGGTAGTGATGGCACCAGAAAGAGCATCTGGGTCATTGAACCCTCGAACGATGAGCCGGGCTTTGGCACGGGGACTGCCATCTTCATTCTTCGACCATTTGAGCAGGATCCTCGAGGTCAGAGTTCGTGCTTCGTCGGCATCTGCAGTCGTTTGGAAGGCCCAGACTCCGTGGTCAAAGAAGGATCGAAGTTCCTTGACCTTTGCTTCTTTGAAGAGAGCACGCTCATGAGGGCCTAGTAGCCTTTCATTCACCCCACCCTTGTCCTTCTTCACTTTCTTGGTGTGCACTTTCTTCTGTTCCTTGGCAACCTGTCGTGCACTGTTGCGGACCAGGTGGGTGCCGGTGTACATAGCCATCTCTTTACGAGTCTCACCTGAGAGCTGGAAGACGGTGGTGCCTGTCCAAGTGCCAGTGGTGCCTTCAGGTGGAGTGGTCACAGTGCCATCATCGGTGTGGAGACGGCTCCTGCCATCATGTTGCTGCACGAGGGTGATCTTCAGCTTGTCAAGCTGCTCCGCTGAGACTGGACAGTCTTTGGGGAGCTGGTCGATGTGCATCCGTCCACGGCGAGGGATCAGGTGATGGCGAATCAAGCAGCCAGCCTTCAATTCCCAGTAGTCTGTGACACGATCATCCAGCTGGAGATACCCCTGTTCATCCATATGCCATCCATGCGGCAGTGATGTGGTATCGAGGTTCTCGAGGTAGAAGCCTTGACCTGCTAGCTGCTCTGGTGGCTGCTGTGGTGTAGCAGGTTGATCTGCTGCAGCCGTTGAGTCCGGGTATGGATTCGCTCCATGTGTTCTGCGATGCCTGAAAGGGGCAAAGCTCAGGGTCTCCTGGCGGTTGAACCGGAGTCTCTGTTGTTGAAATGTCTCGGCCGGTGCAGACTCATAGAGTTCAGCTGTAGCAGGGTCAAGTGTTGGCCTCGGCTGAGCACTGGGCGTAGGTGGCCTTGTGGTTCGGATTGGGGGCTCTTCGCTTGGCTCCTGGCTGGGTTCGGACCATCCGTCAGTGTCACCTGGTACCGGAGGTGGTGACATGGGTGCCTCTGTCTCAGGGCCTTGTTCCTGAGCAGCTGGTGCCACGGCTTGGCTTGATGCAGCTTCTGCTGAGTTGGTAGTCACTGTGGGTGGTGTTGTCGCCTCGATCTGTGGTGCAGCTTCTGCTGAGTTGGTAGTCACTGTGGGCTGTGAATCCAGCATGAGGCGAGGGCGCTGCCGTGGTGGTGTCATCTCGTGCTCAGATCCCGATTCGATGGAGGATCCTTGACCATGTTCATCCTCTTCCACATCAGCCAGGTTCTGCCGGTTGACCCTGTTCAAGTCATAGAAGCGGGTGACGCCTCGAGACTTCAACTGGCGCACGGTGTTCAAGGCAAGCTGGGTGTCATCAATGGCATGGTTGAAGCTCTTGACATCGGCCCGAACATGGTGTGGTGCGCATCTGATCAACTGTGACTTGAACGCTAGCCAGTAGACCGACACAGGGCCCTCAGCTTCATCAGCGCCTGGGCGGCGCTCTTTCATGACCACTTGTGCTGGTCCCAACCATCGGATCTTCACGAGATCAGGCTGTCGAGCATCCCTCCAGAACCATACTTGTTGGCCCAGGGCGTACTCAGAGTTGGTGCCCTTGTACTTGAGGTTGAGAGCTCGTCGTAGGCGGCGATCTGCATCAGCATCGTTCAGTGCCTTGCGAGCAGCATGCCTCTTGGACAACATTTCTTCGAAGGTCTGGTTGCCGCCGAAGTGAACTGGCTGAGTCGAGTCGGAGAGGAGATCACCAGCCAGACGGGGCTGGTGGCCCAGGACCCATTGAGCAGGAGAAAACCCTGCTACACCAGGAGTGCTGTTGAGCTGGGGAATGATGTAGCACAGTGCTTCCTGGATGCCAGCGGGGCCATCAACTTTCATGTCATCGAGGTACACCTCAACTGACTTGCGGATGACTGCATGGCGGCGTTCCACCAGTGCCAAGCGCTCATGGGCCTCTCCAGGAGCCACGATGTGGTTGATGTTGTGAGCCGACGTCCATTCGTCCATCTGGGTGCTGAGCCATCCACGACCCTCATCTGTGAGAAGTGAACCAGGAGCACCATAGTGTGCAATCCACGCTCGCTCGAGGGCCTTGATGTAGTTTTCAGTGTGCTCCGAGTTGACGAGGACAGCAGCTGTGAAGCGAGTTGCTGAATCGACCATGCTCATCACTGCATATTTCTGAGAACCACGGCGTAGCCACATCACATCGGCCTGGAGCACCTCATTGAACTGAGTGTTCTTGGGCATAGCAGCCGGAGCGGCCTGAGCAGGCTTCTTGTACTTTGCACAAGCGAAGCAGCGGTAGGTCTTTGCGGCTTGCAGGATTGCATCTGATGCACCCCTTGCCTCAAGTAGTTCAACCAAAGCGGAAGGTGCGGGATGTCTCAAGTTGCGATGAAGTCGCTGCACAGTGCGGATGGCATCCTGCTTGGTTTCACTTCGGAGCTTGATGAGAGAGCTTGTGGTCTCTCGCTCATCCTCGGCCGCATGGCCAGTTTCCCAGTAGGTCGGCGGCTCATCAACGGCGAGGGCAGCAGCAAGAGCGGCGGCCAAAGCAGGTTGGTACTCTTCAAGATACCTGGTACGGGAGCCGTAGCCAGGTGCAGAACCCTCCAATGGGCAGTGTTCATGATCGTGCTGACACTGAAGATGAAGAGCGCCCTGCACGGACTGCTTAGTCGTCAACAGGGAGGTGTTCTTCTGAACTGGCTTCCAAATGCCATCGTTGTCCAGACATTGAGCTCCATATCTGCACTGAGAGAAGTCTGTCCGCCGGCCAGGAAGGTCACGAAGAGCTCGGGTCTGCCATGAGAGGGCGTTCTTCGGTTGCTCGATGGTCGCATGTCGACCTCCAGAGACCTGGGCCAGGTAGCCACGTCGCACAAACATCAAATGCCTGTCGTGGTGGTGATGACGAGCTGCACGAAGAGCTTCCTTCTGAGCTGGAGTGCGACGTCCAAGAGACTGCATCTTGCTCCATAACTTGCACTCAGGCGCCATCAAAAGCTCGTCGCGGTTCTCCTCGTCAAGGAGTCGGAGGAACTCTTCTTGATGGTCGAGGCGCTCAAAATCCCAGCCACTCTCGTAGAAAAAGCAACGAGTCTCCATGCCCATAGTTTCGGCCATCTGTGCCGTTCTGGCTTTTCCACAGTAGACCTCCCACAGGATGCGAGGTCGTTCGGGCTGATGAAGTTCCCTGGTGATGTAGGCCGAGAGGTCATTGAGCTGAGTGCTGAGGTGCACATCCATTGTCTTCAGCTCCTGCTTCCTCAATGGACGAGTCTTGGTGTCATTGGTCTCGTCGATGTGCTCAAAGGTGGTGAAGCCATGCTCGGCAGTCATGAAGTCCTGGAGACGGTATCCGTCATTCTGCTCGATGCCTTGGTCATTTGTGCGGAGGACAAACTCAGGCCATTCAGGGTCGTAGTTCACACTGAGGAATTCGTTGGTGAGGGACCAGAGATACTCACCTTGTCGGCCAAGAGTTGCGGGCATCCAGGGTGAACTGCCGATGCGAAGGCGCTTTTGAGCGAAGTCCATTGTCATGCCCAAGGCCTCAATGATTGGCCTTCCACAGAGCATAGGCGTGTTGCCTGGCAGCAGGAACAACTCAATGGTGCCATACTTTCCGTCCACAAAGGTCGGGACGTGGGCTGACCAGTCAGACCACATAGATGCATCGCCTCCAAATTGGAAGCGTCTCCGGCCTTTGCTCATCTTGATGGTGTCCACCGGGAACTCCAGTGCGCGAAGGTGATCCAGGTACCTTCGGAAGGGGCCGTAGCCGGACAAGAAGGCGCTTGCACCAGGGTCGAGCATGACACAGTCCGGTCGTTCAGCACCGCCGGAGTCCTGGAAGATCAACAAGGCTCGCTCATCCAGTGGTGTGGACATAGCCATCGCTTCGGTGGTGGATGCTGGTCGTTTGACTGCCGGAGTTCGTGAAGTCGGACTTGATGACTGGGGGCAGTTGGCAGCCCAGTGTCCTGCTTGCCCACAGCGAAGACAGTTCATGTTGGCCTTGGCTCTGCCTCTGGGATCAGGTGGAGGTCGGCTCACTGACTTCGATTTTCCACCTTTCGAACTCCCTTTTCCTTTTCCTTTTGTCCTCCACGAAGACGGAGAGCCGGATCCGGTAGCCGTCGATGTAGGTGCACCTCCGCTATCCGTCAGTGCGACGATGGGCAAATAGCCACGGGAGGTCTTCAGCTCTTGGAATCGTCTTCGAGCATCCGTGTAGGAGGCAAAAGCGGAATCATAGGCAGCAGCCATTTGAGAGGGACTGTTCGCTTCTTCATTGTCAGGCCAGGGTTCTTCTTCACCATAGTACCCTGCATCATAGTCAAAATCCTGACCCTCATCATCATAGGCCTCATAGGCGGGACCCTCTTCAAGCCAACTGTCGTCCTCCTCATAGTATCCATGTTCCCACTGTTCATCGTCCTGGTAGGTCTCATCATCATAGTCGTCGGCCACATAGGCACGGTGGTTCTTCCAGGAGTGGGACTGGATTCCGAAGCGGCGGTTCCGCTCAACATTCCATCCTCCGCCCTTGTAATCCTGTCCGAGGATCAAGTAGAGCGCTTCAATCACCTCATTCTTCTCCATGGTAGGTGCCTTCAAGGTGATGAGCTGTCGTTGCTCTCTTGATAGCCCGGCACGACGGAGTAGATGCCATCCTTGAACAGAGGCTGGGAGCTCCACTTTGTGTTGCTGCAACTTGCGGTAGGCCTCTTCGTGGTCGTTGATGAACATGAGCAGGGTCTGGCCTCCTTGACGTTGCAACAAATTGAAGTAGCTCTCAAAATCTGCAGGAAGTTGGACTCTATCATCGTAGGCAAAGTTTCGATCGAGGACCTCAATGATCTTCGGAAAAGCGTCAGTCTTCTCGAGGTCCTCCAGTGCCCAGTCCTGGAACAGTCGCCAGGTGAGTCCAGTGAAGCTTCCAACAATGTTGAGGACGCTCTCATTGCCTCGTTTTGTAATGGACATCTTTCGATGATAGAGGTGAATCCTCTGTCGCCATTCGCGGTAGTCACTCGGCTGACCGCTGAACACGGGAACGTAGGAGTCCCGGAGATCCAGGTAGTTGGTACCTGAGGCGCTTCCCGATCCGGATGCCTGCGTCGATGTCTTCTTCTGTTGGGCCATGGTGCCAAAGAACTCTTCTAGGACCTGCTTGGATGCTGGGGTGTTGAGGTAGCAGATGACAAGGGCCAAGCAAAGAACTAGACAACCTGAAAGAGCTCCTGGGACCGTCCTTGACGTAGGTCTTCTTCCGAGCGTTCGGGAAGTCGTCGCGGAGAGCGCAGGGTAGGGAGCCCAGGTCACCCCGGGCTCCGCTACCAATGTCGAATTGTCGTTGTAGCGCACGAGGTCCACAACCAAGCAAACCAAAGCGACGCAAAACGAATCGCGACGCAAGCGCAGCGAAGCGCGCACCCGTGCCTCTTTTGGCGGTTCGAGCCCACCCTCTGTCGGTGGAGTGGGTGATCAAGTCGTGATCGAAAGTCAGTCGTGACGACATGTCGCGACACATGAAAAAGGAAAACACACTGCAAAGCTTGTTGCACAGCGTGCAACTTACAGATAAACTCGAAATTGGCGACCGCTCGTCCTTGATTGGAGTTGCTGAAGGTGTTTTTTTTACACAGCCCTGAATCACGCCTTTGAGGGAAGGCCAGATACGGTGTACGCCTTTAGAAATGATTCCCCGAACAATTAGCCTTTGGCATCGTCGATCCTCCATCCGACAAAAATGGTGGCAGGCAGATGGCATGGCAGAAGATGTTAGTTCCTCTACAGTCTACAAACAGTCGAAAAGGCAAAAAAAGATTGTCCGCGTCCATGTGTTGTTGTTGTTTCAGGGTGTGTATCTCGCATTTTCTGGATGAGATTTGTCTCATGATGTTCAATCTTTTAGGCAGAATCCATGGTGCTTGAAGGAGAATGCTCAGCTAGTCAAGAACATTAGAAAACTATAGAAAGCTGGTAGAGCCCTGACAGAGATGGAAAAGGTCTTCTCATCTTCATGCCCTTTGATTTGGCAGGCCAGCCCTACCTTGAAAGCAAAGGAATGCAAAAGGTAACTGGTCTTTGCCTGCCAGGAACTACAAAAAATGCCGCAAACCCAATCTTGACCAGGAATGTCCTATTTGAACCAGATCCCTAAAACTGCCTGGTCAGGCCTCCCAGACTAGCGGCTCAGTGCTCGTCTCATCCATCAGCCCAAAAACAGACGAGGAACCAGTTTCGGCTTCGGCTGTTTTCGTCCTCAAAGAGATGCAAAGCTCTTTGCCATTCCGCGCCCTTCTCGCAGGAGCTAATGGTAGCATTGAAGCTCCTGGTATCCTGCCAAGAATGGGTATATAGTTTAGAGGTATCCTGCAAGTGGGGGTGCGGGCTTTGTCCATCAATCGTAGGTTGGGTTGTACCCGGTGTTCCAGAGCCAACTCTAACCTCCTGTAGATCCACAAATTTTAGAACTTGCCCTTCAACCTAATCCTCCAATCTTTTCTTCTTAAGACTGAAAACGTACTTGATCAATAGTGTAGAAGTTAGTTTCCTACCAAACCACAAGGACACTGAAAAAAAGAAACGGCCCCCCAAGTTCCTTGCTCGACCAAACCAGCGGTCGAGTCGACACACCACACCTGGCGTCGACACCCCCCATTCGACACACCTGGCGCCTGAAGCACCTGCTTTTGGGGCATCTGTTGAAACAGGTGCAAAGCCCAGGGCCATTGATTTGCCTCTGCCCAGTGGCCCAGGGCCCAGGGCGAAGACGAGAAGACGTCGCTCGAGAAAACCGGTCAGAGCGACGTCGATTGGGAGACTGGGAAACCGGGGAGACTAGTGAATAGACATTCTGGGAGAATCTTCAGTTGGTGGCAGAAAATCCTCTCCAAACTCCTGCTGACTGGACTTTTTTCAAAGAAGCTTTGAGAATGGTTGATGGGATCAACACAAAGAGTTTGGGACACTTGTACACTGCCTTGAGAGCCGCTGGGCCCCTAGGGGGAATGTATTAGGATGAAATTGATTGCTTTAGATTGCCTCGCTTCCTGCTCCAACTCCACCCGCCTGATCGCGCGACTCGCGACGCTCGCACGACTCCCCCCCCAAAACACAAAGCCCTCCTTTTGAATCCTTTTGATCCGGTGGCACCTTCTCAGTGGCGCTGATCGTGGCATTGAAGCTGATGGTGTTCACCTGTGTCCCAAAGTCGTCCGTCCGGGGCCTTCGGCACGAGAGGTGCAGAAGCGCCTCGACTCTGTGTGGACGGGACGGCCGCTGTGTTCAACACCCAAACAAGTTCTACCACGAACATGTAGAGGCTCCTCACTGCTCACCTGGCTACAGCCCAGCATGTGATGAGCACGTTATGAGCACAGCAAATCCCATTCTTCCCACCAACCCAGTGAGTCGAACACCATGTCGCCTTGGTGTCTCATAGCCTTGGGATGAAACCTTGAGACAATCATCGGTGTCAATGTCTAGACCAGGTTCAATGGGTTTTTTTGTCCTCTTCTGTATTCAAATTGTTAACGGGTTTCTACATGCATGGCTATTGACCTTCTACTCTGTTTGTTGATGTCCATCATCTACATTGTTCACTGCAGTGAATGACAATGTATATTTGTTTTACTCAAGCATGGTGTCAACAGCTGGGAACGAAGCGTTACTGTGCAATGAATTCATGGACCAAGAGCTTGCATCTAAGGCTCAGGGAGGGCCTTAGTCTCCAGCACACCGCTTCGTCACCAGCTTCACACCCAGCCAGCACTCTGGACCGTCTCCCTGGTTTCACCGGACGCTTCTCCGGTGAAAACACGTGGTCCGTCCTGCACACGGCGCTGGGGCATCGCCTCCAAGAGCTTCAAGGCCTCAAACCAAGACCTGCACGGAAGACCGGGGGTTCGGTGTCCACATCCCAGGCCTTGGGACAGGTCCGCACTGGTGAATGTCAAAGATGTCACAGCAATTCACAGCACATGTTCGCAGAATTTCGGACGTGTTCCGAAATCGATGGTAAAAATGGAGTCCCATCGATGAACAATGTAACTGACACCCAGACAACCATCCAGAGCCCATCTTGCTCTCCACCCCCAACATCTCCAACCTCTTTTTGGTACAGGCGGAAATGGCCGCTGTGTAGTAGCGCGGCTCCATCGCATGTGTCCAACCACGCGCTCAGCTCGCTCCGCCAGCAACCACGGAGCACAGGGTCGGTTCTACATGGCTCTGGGTTATGGCAGGGGACATGAACAGAACAGACTACTAGGGTCTACAAGCAAGGGGATTGGGGTTCCAGCTTTTGACCCGGTCATTCAAAAACCCTTTCCTGAATTCTACATCCCCAAGTAGCTCCCTCTCTCCACCGGTCCCCCTCGAGCCAGTTCAGAGGCGGACCAACCCGGCCTGTTCAAACTCGTTGATCTGTCGCCCTGCCATCGAGGCAAAAGCTGTCCCGTCTTGGATTGACGGCTTCAAAAGAGTTAGGCCTCAGTAAAGATGGGACAGATCTCTGAAGCCGTGGATCTCAGATCTTTGAAGAAAAACAAGTCTCAGGCCTCCCCTTTCGGCTTCTCCCACCGCCAGCCATTGGTACTTCAGCCGTCAGCAGGCCACCCGGAACGACGGAGGCGTAGCGTCCGTCGGGCAGGAGGCAGTAGCCAAATAGGCCGGGCGTCCCCAGCAAGCACGTTAGCCCATTCGCCTTGCTGTCATACGTCAGAGTTCGCACCGGTGTCGAACAGACGTTCGAGAGCACCGAGTGACGTCCCTGTCGCGTTGGCCTCAAGGACGCGAGTGAGGTGAGCCTGCGCCTGCTACCCGGCCACCGGTGCATGCGACAACAGGAGCCCTGTTGGGACAAGAAAGCCCCACGGACCCTATGATCGCAGGGTGGGCGCATGAAAAAGAATGTGGCCCACGCGTGTCCAGATGCAAGTCACAACTCTTGCTCCAACATCTACGGCTGCCAGACTTGATCTCCAAATGAGCAAAAGCTGGCTCATTATGGAGGATGGAGGAGAGGCATGATTTCAGCCTAAGCAAGGCACTGCTAGAATTGCGTCCTTCTTCGCAAGAAAGTGTTTGATTCAAAGCTGGCGTTTTCAGCTTCTCTTTGTTGGAACTTCCATGCGTGTATGCACAATCTGGCGAAGGGGCAAAGACTGCTCCACGCACTGTTGGGTAGAGAGTTTGCTGCCGCACATCACCGATTGTTTGAAGAGAGCAACGCAACTGGTCGGCTGAAGGGTCAGAGACACACAGTTCTCTCCCAAAATGCTTTGGACCTACCATCAATCTTGGTGCTTAGTTTTGACTGACAGCGTGTGTGGCTCCGTAAATTCACAACATGACTAAAACTCTGTCTGTGCGCGGATCGTGTGGCTCCGAACACGACCTTTGCTGTCCGTATCCATCCGAGGAACTCCACGTCGGTCGCCCGTGAAACCAGTGGATGGATTCCCGGAACACACAAAGACCATCTTTTTGGGGTCCATTCAGACCACCTCTTGGGCTTTGTGCAATCTACTCTGAAACCGCAAGATGTGGCCTCCCCATTTCGGGCGTCCGCCTTGACCCTCTGCCCTCACGGCGGCTCCTTCGTTCCGGGACACACCCGCAAGGAGCGGCCAGCAGCGGTCAGTGTCCCCAGCAAGCGCGTTAGCCCATGTGCCTTGCTGTCATACATCCCTCTGGGCATCTAACCCCAAAAATAGAACCACTGGTGGAGGCTGGTTATGATGCTTGTATTAATCCCCAAACAGGGGGAGCCCTTCTTTGCCCAAACCATCGGCTGGGGATGCGTTGGCCCCAAGGACATGGCCCTGCCCCGCGTCTGCACCCGGCCAGCGGTGCAGCAAACTGCCAGCGCCACACGGGCACAGTGCCAGTTCGATCGGGTGGACGCGAACCAACACGTCGAAAGGGCGCCCGTCACCCTCTCTCTTTGGGATTGTCGCATGGAGTATCATCGAGTCAAACATGGCCATTCTCCGGATTTTGGTTGTGTTATTCCAAACCTCATCTACATGGTCCAGATTAAACGAAATGTGACACTCGCACCACTTTTGTCTTTCTGCAACCGGGCGCATGGATTGAGTCACCTACATTCGCACGACACTGACTTAGGAACCAACACTTCACAACACCTATACTGCAAAAAGGTTCAACCTTCAAGCTTCACGTGCGAATCAAACTAGGTATTCATCATGCTTCCATGCGTGTCCTTTCTTCTGGAGGGTCTAGAGCAGTGTCGTGCAAGCCTCAAATCCAGGAGCTACTGGGATGAACTAGCTTGAGATGCGCGAATGAGATTATGGTTTGCTTCCTCAAGCAGTGGAATCGCCGTGGCTTTGTGAACGAAAGGTGCAAATGGTTCTTTGACACAAAGGAAATTCACGCATCAACAGCTCGATCCTCCCGTTCTGTTTACGTGAGACACATACATATACCCCGGTACCCCCTCTTCACAAGCTTCCCTGACTTTCGGCTTACAACAAGGGCCCACCAAAAATTGCTAACCAAATAGACCATCTCTGCTGCTACGCAAATGATGCAAATGAATTTGCCGAGGACAGGCATCAAACAGGCGAAACATGCAGCAATGACGAATTCACTGTTGAACAAAAAACACGCACTTTCCAGCTTGATTTATCTGAAAGAGGGTCACGAATTGCAAATCAGTGCGCAAATCTGCGGGCACCCAAAAATTCGTTTCGGCGGGCCCCTCAGGCCCGTGTCGGACACGATGAAAGGAGTACAAAGGCACCCTCTTGGCCAAGTTTGTTGGATAATCAGGAGATGACAATCACCATGACAATCCATGATACACCGGCAGTCTTGCCAGATCGGCGAATCTTGACCAACGTGGGGGATGCTGTCCTCCATCTGAGGCACTGTACAAAGAGAACGAATTAGTCGTTGGACCGGATCGCATCGACGATCCTCTTAAAGCATCCGAAGGCGGATGTTCGGGCATCGCAGGGCAGACCCATCACTGTTCTCACCTGTTGGGTTCCTTTCAGGTCCTAAAATCAGCACCGGTTCGGTTTCTCAACAGCGCCGCAGCTAGACAATGAGCTGCTGCTGCTGCTGCTGCAGCTTCTGCTAAACAAGGGGCTCGGCATCTCCACAAAGGGAGCTGCTGCTTTCAGCGCTGTAGCGCTCGGCGCTGTTGACCCCGAGGATGTTGGGCTCGGCACTGGTTCTTCTGCTGTTAAGTGTGGCAAGGAATGTTTTTCAGCAGCATCGCTGCTTTGGGAACCATCCTCTTCGCACGGCTCCTCCTCTTCATCCGAATCCTCGAGCAATGAAAAACTCTTCAGACAAAGTGCTGGGACACTAACCATCTGTCAGTTTTAGCTGCGCCTACCACCTCAAACACAGGCATCGGTGCAATATTCACCATGCTGAATGGACACTGTGTTCTGGCAAGCATTTCTTTCGGCCATTGTTGAAGGAACATCATCTATTAGTGACTGTTACTCCTCCTGCTGCAGCTGCAACTAGATTAGGTTACACTACATTATGGCAAGATTGCACTGCACTACAAAATGGCACACAACACAACAAACGACAACAATGGGTGACACAAACAACACACAACGACACGCTCATTAAACATAAACACAACACGTCCCGCCAGCCAGTGGCCCGACATGACAGCAAACAACAAACATTGACGCACATAAGGGCGACATGAAGCAGAACCACAACACACAACACCTGACAATACACAAGGACAACCACTACAAAATACAGCAAACAATTGTAGAGGTAGGGTGTTGGGAAACACTCCGCAAGAAAACCGTCTTCAACAGCTCCATCATCGGCATCTCACGTGCCTGGACAACCTTTGTCAGCATATCCGATGCGTTCCGGTTGTGCGGGACCCATCGGATCCGGGATCTGGTCTTTGCCACACTGTCGCGGGATCGGCGCAACCTCTAGCGCGGTACGATCGCACTACTCTGCTCGTTGTCCAAGAGCGCCACTGACAGTGGATCACTGTAGGTCTCGTTCTCCTCTGTGATGACCCCGTTGTCATGCTGCTCAAGTTCAGCTCTACAGTTGCACTTGAGAAAGCTGTTCAGAGTGGCGATCTGCCTCTCGTGCCCTCCAAAAGCGGTTGCCAATGAGATGCTCTTGCAAAGGTTCGATGATCCGGCTTTTTCTCGAAAGCACATTGGATTAGTACTCCCACACTCCCACAGCACTAGGAGCTTCAGCCAGGACATCCTCAGCGTTGAAGGCGAGCCGTTCCATGAAGGGCACTCGCAATCAGCTGTTCCGGAGTCTGCGCACTTGCCGTGGATGGCATCGAAGCGCCTGGTGGGATCTGCTTACCCGGCATGGAGAAGGCGCTCATGGGAGAAGCGTCATTGGGCTGTGGTCCAGCGCTTCCTAGGGCACTCGCAAAGGCCGCTGCCAAGAACTGGTCTGGTGCTTGAAGGTGGGGTCTGTGCATGCTGCTGCTGTCTGCTACTGCATGTGTGATGCGACATCTGCGGCATCACCTGTGGTGCACTAGCCACTGTCTCCTGCTGCATCGAGGGCCATGTAGCTGAGAAGGTCAGAGGCCAAGTCGATGTAGTCCCTGCAGCTCGGCCTTGAGGGGTGTTCCACCAAGGATTATTTTGGAATGCTTTGGTGGCCATCCATCTGGCCCAGGGTCAGCACCTTCACCAACCAAGCTTGAAGAGCTTGATGTCAAAGTCCGGACCTTGAAGGTGTCAAGGATCTCGTCCTGCTCCGCCTACCTCTGTAGAGGTAGGTTCTTGGGAAACACTCCACAAGAAGGCACGCACCGTTTTCCATCATGCGCAACCAAGGTCATCTCAAGGCCTGGTTTGAGCCCAACAGCATCGGTCCAAAGACTCATCAAAGGACCTCAACACTGTTAACATCTTTGTCACAATGACGCAGAGAGCGAGAGAGAGAGAGAGAGAGAGAGAGACAGACAAAGACCACCAAACATAACCACACCACGTGCAATACATGACAATACACCAGACAAAAGAAGTAAGATAGCAGTCAACAAGCAATGACACACATACTGACAACAGCAAACGTGGCCTAGGGGTGTCTCACCAATCAGCCCCGACCCCCTACCAGTTGTGGGGATAGCTGGAAGTGAAATATGTTGTTTAAAGTGTTCTTTAGCTCCTCCATGGCGCCAACATTGTTCCGGTCACGTGAACACTCACTGGTCCCCAAGAAGTTCGTGTGAACTCTTTGAGTTGCTCCGCTGTGGAAAACCAAGCAGTTTTCTCGTTCGGATCATTCTGAAAACGTATCCGAAAGCGAGCACTGTTAGTTAAACAAATTATTTCCGTGGAGTGGCGCCCAGGTGTATCTGCCAAAATTTGATGCACCAGCACAATCCATTGGTTTGATACTCTGGTGCCAAACTATAGCGGCACATACTCTTCAGAGTTTCATTGATCTCACCTGCTGCAGAATTGTCCGATGTTGATGTGCTTCGTAGCAATGTCCCAACAACATAAACTTGTAGAAAAAAGTAAAACATATGTTTTTTCTTTTTCGGAACTAGTTTCCGGCTCGGTGCTTTCGTTGGCTCGTTGGGTCTACATTCTTGGTCTTCGGAAACATACTGTGTCGACCTGTAAGCTGACTGTTGATTCATAAACACCCCATATGGAGATGCTTGACGATTCAAGTACGTTCTTTGTACATCAGCAGTCAACATTGGACTCAAGTGCTATGCTCAAGCGTTGCCCCCAATTCCCGCCTCTGCTTCGTCTGAGCCCTGCGGCGGATGAACTGTGATCGCAGTGACCCTTTTCTGCATGAAAGCGCCCATGGGCTCTTACAGCGGTAAATGCAAACCGTGTGGAAGCTTGGGTTGGAATCAATGAGCTGGCATTGAAGGAACTAATGACTAGGAGAAACAATCTAAGAAAAACCAGGCTCAGTTCATGCCAACATTCCCAATACAGCAGGTTGTAAAAATTGATGCCGCAACATTCACTGTGCCCAAGTCAAAAAAAACTGGGGACATGGCCGACCCCGACCCCTTTTTTCAAATACAAGCTCCAAGCCCCTTTTGACAGACTGCGTTTTGGCCTAAAAGTACGGTGGGCTGCGTCGAAAGGCCTCCGTCTGCACTCCTCAGCACCCCTCTCCAAAGCGTGTCGACATAAGGAACAACGATGGTTGAATTTGCAGATTCAGCGCCAAGGTTTTTGACCAACCTTGAAAACATAAGGCCACGTGAGGTTAGCTTTTTTGGGGTTAGCAACCTCCCTTCCAAAAGTCGCCCTTAGACCTTAGAGGTGATCAAAAAAAAACATCAAAAGCCGCTAAGACAATGAACAAATGGGGGAGCTTCAACAAACCTCTCCTGATCCTGAAGCTTGACGCAGCTCCAGAATTTCCAACTTCAGGCCGCGTTCACCCCGCTCCACCCCGACAGCCTGTACGATGAAAACCTCAATCTCGTCGACATCCTCATCCGACAGCTCAGCCCCGTCGCCCGGCAGCGGCTTGCCCGGGACTGGCTCTTTGGACTCGAGTAGAGCGCCCTTAGTGGAGCTCCACCCAGTCCCAGCCATGAGTTAGCTTTTGGGATTGAATGTTTGAAGTGTTCGATGGATGATTTGAATCGCTTTAACTTTGGAGGTCCGATGGCGGGGAGTCATATAAAGCCATCCAAAAGGGTACTGAGTGATTTGGAGAAACTGACATGGGGTGAATTGCTGATGCTAGGATGGACACTGGAGGCGTTTTGCAACATACTGGCCGGTCACCAGTTTACAAGCACTCACTTGGTCACTTTTTCAGATTTTGGTTGACATATGTCATATGTGGTGAGATTTTGTGATTTGCATTGCACTTGCCGGGGCCATGGTTAGTTAAGCTAAGCTAAGTCTAACGTATACCTACATAAATACTTATATAGTAGGTACTTAACTTTGAGTCACCTTGGACCCAGCAAAAAACAACTTAACTTACACTTTTGCATTCTCTTTGGACTTAGCTTTGGGCAAGTTTGCATTGCCCAAATTAAAGCAACATTGTCACAAAGCACTAAACCACAGGACTCTAAAACACTCTAAAACAGGACTCGGCTTTGTGCGAGGCTCTCGACTGCCTGAGAAGATCGGCCATTCGACGGCCAGCGCTTCCACGAGGCGGAAGTGGTCAGCCACGGCTGTCCCCGCCGTCGCTGCACGGCGCCGCCCTGTTTGCTTCGACGGCAAACTCCAAGCTGTTGCTTTCCAAGCGGTTTTAGGCGCGGTACTGTTCGGCGGCGTTGACCGCAAGGATGTTTCGCTCGGCAGTGGTTCTTCAGCTGTTGAGTGTGGCAGGGAGTTTTCCTCAGCAGCATCGCTGCTTTGGGAAACAACCTCTTCAAACGGTTCCTCCTCTTCGTCCGAGTCCTCCTGCACACATACTGACAACAGCAAACATGACCCAGGGGTGTTTCACCAATCAGCCCCGACCCAGCTATCCTACCAGTTGTGGGGATAGTTTGAAGTGAAATATGTTGTTTAAAGTGTTCTTTAGCTCCTCCATGGCGCCAACATTGTTCCGGTCACGTGAACACTCACTGGTCCCCAAGAAGTTCGTGTGAACTCTTTGAGTTGCTCCGCTGTGGGAAACCAAGCAGTTTTCTCGTACGGATCATTCTGAAAACGTATCCGAAAGCGAGCACTGTTAGTTAAACAAATATATTTCCGTGGAGTGGCGCCCAGGTGTATCTGCCAAAATTTTGATGCACCAGCACAATCCATTGGTTTGATACCTTGGTGCCAAACTATAGCGACACATACTCTTCAGAGTTTCATTGATCTCACCTGCTGCAGAATTGTCCGATGTTGATGTGCTTCGTAGCAATGTCCCAACAACATAAACTTGTAAAAAAAAGTAAAAACATATGTTTTTTCTTTTTCGGAACTAGTTTCTGGCTCGGTGCTTTCGTTGGCTCGTTGGGTCTGGAACGGATTGCGGTTTGCCACACGCCGACCTATGTATGAAAACCTTAGAGACCAGGGGTAGAAAACCTCGATGTACCAAGCGGAGGGGCGTCTATCGAAAAATACAAAAAACTACAAATCCTCAAAGTGTGGTAAGGTAAAACAGGGACTATTGGTAAGTGAATGGTGATCACAGCAGGTACAAGTCTGTGCGTCCACAGACTCCTCCACTCATTTCTCTAGCTTTGTCGGCTAGCGTCGAGAAATGAGCCGATATCCCCCTGCTGAAAGCTGAAATTCACGTGACCAAAGGTCCCAGGAGGCAATATCAAAGTCAAAGTCATAGAGCCGCTGCAAGACCGAGCTCATAACATTCTCGAAAGCCTGCTCACGATACTCAAGCACATCTTGAAGTGCGGAGCGAAGGATGAAAGGATGGAAAGATGGAAAGGAAACGGCTGAATGCCTCAGAGAATATTTGGGAACCTGGTCACAAGAGTAGAAGGACAGAAAAGCGGGGAATTGGGATGAGTGGCAAACCATTGGAAGTGGGTGAGCAAAATACATGTTCAATCATGTTCATACTTTCTTGTGCGCCGTAATAGTGAAGCTGAGTGCGACACGGTGAAAGTGGAAGAAGTGAAGTCGTGAAGCAGTGGGTGTAGGCGACGACGATGTCCTGGTGGAAGAAGACCACGAGGAAGGGCAGGACTCCAGGTGTGGTCGAAGTGGCGGAGATGATGGAGTCCTGGTCGGAAGGTGGTCTGGCTTTCTTAGGAAGGTTCCTCGGAACTGGAACTCGAACGGGTGGTCGTGGTGAGTGGTGGAGCGGAAGTGGCCAGTGTAGTAGATGGAGGAGTAGTAGGCTGCGGTGAAATGGAGGTAGTCGCGAGAGCAACCGTGGGGCGTAATCATATCAGTACCGTGGCTGGAGTTCAGGGCAGGGGCATCCTGTGGGCACGGGGAGGGTGGGACGCAGGCAGGGCGCGCGAGGAAAGGAAGGTTCCAATTTAAGATTAATATACAAACATCGTACTCACTGGTGATGGTACATTGAAAGATCCCTGTGAGTGAGGGCTTGGGGTGAGACATCAATCATAGGCCTGAATGAGGGCCCAGAAGGGGGGGGAGCGTGAACGTCCTCGAGTGGTAGATGATCCGCAGAAGTGAACGGTGGGCGAGAGCAAGTTGCGGAGAAACGTGTAGTCCATGGCGTCGAGCAAGGTGTTGAAGGAGTCGGTGAAGTCATCGAAGGCATAGAAGCGGTAGCCAAAAAGAGTTTGGGCGGGAGTATGGAGGCCGTGGATCCGGAAAGAGAGTTTGGCCATTGAGCTTGTTCGGGACTGGGAGCAAGGAGATGCACGAGGCCAAACGTGGTGAGGAGCTCCTGCGTGTGGTATAGACCTGTGCCAACCGAAGCCACAAGAGCACGTGAACATATGTTCAATGTGGTCCAAAATGGACCCATGTGATCAAAAAGCGGCGTTTGGCTCAAGCCTACTCCGTCCGCTGTGGCCTGCTCTGCTCTCCGGGCCGGGAGAAGGAGACAAGCCCTTGCTCAGCAAGGCCACGGAGGGCACTCTTCGGGCTCACTCCAGGCTCCCATAAAGGGAGACACGCCGACCCAGGTATGAAAACCTAAGGAAGAGTCCAGGGGTAGAAACCCTCAATGTACCAGTGGAGAGGCGTCTAACGAAAAAACAAACATATAATCGACAAATCCTCAGAGTGTGGCAAGTGCTGCCTCCAGACATGAAAGCGAGTCTCCAAAATAAAAAATCAAAACTCGTGACTGCAGAGTGCAAGAACCGATGCAATGGCTGGAACTTTGTTATGCTTGAATCAGGGACCATTGGTAAGTGAATGGTGATCACAGCAGGTACAAGTGTGTGCGTCCACAGACTCCGCCACTCATTTCTCTAGCTTGGCTGGCAAATGAGCCGCTAGCCCCTGCTCAAGCTAAAATTAACGTGACAAAAGCCCTCTGATTCCAAGGCTTCAGCCAGAATTGATGCAATATTGGCCGGGAGAAAACTGCACCAGCCGACCCTACAAGTCCCCAGCGTCCATCGCGTAGAGGTTCACAATAACCTTCATACTATGTGTCGACCTGAAACCTGCCTGTTGATTCATAAACACCCTATATGGAGATGCTTGACGATTCAAGTACGTTCTTTGTACATCAGCAGTCAACATTTCGCTCAAGTGCTGTGCTCAAGCGTTGCCCCCAATTCCCGCCTCTGCTCTGTCTGAGCCCTGCGGCGGATGACTGTGATCGCAGTGACCCTTTTCCGTACGAAAACGCCCATCGGCTCTTACAGCGGTGAATGCAAACCGTGTGGGAGCGACGTTTCTGCAGCCCATGGGGTGGAATCAATGAGCTGGCATTGAAGGAAGTAGTAACTGCCAATCAACCTTTACCTGTGCTTTTACGCCGGCCTAATACAACAGCTTGTAAGAATTGATGCCGCAACATTCCATGTGCTCAAAACAACTGGGGACATGCTCTCTCCTTTTCTTTAAAAGCGTTCTTTTTCAAACACAAGCTCCAAGCCCCTTTTGGGTTTTGGCCTATGCGAAATGGTGCTGAAAAGGGCAAATTTAAGGCCTTCGTTTTGAAGCACCCCTCTCCAAAGCGTATCGAAATCAGATTACGGCGGCTGAATTTGCAGATTCAGCGCCAAGGCTGGTTTTTGACCAAAAGTCACCCTTAGACCGACTTAGACCTTCGAGGTGATCAAAAGATATCAAGAACCGTCAATGAATGAACAAATGAAGGTGCTTGCATCTTCACCTCTCCTGATCCTGAAGCTTGACGCTCCAAACGTTCCAACTTCAGGCCTCGTTCACTGGACTCTCCACCCCGACAGCCTGGACGATGACAACCTCAATCTCGTCGAAGTCCTCTTCATCCGACAGCTCAGCTCCGTCGGTTGGCGGCGGCTCGCCCGGGACTGGTTCACCGCCCTAAGTGGGAAGGCGGGACAGGGCGGGACGCCTAGACCTCCGAGAGGCTCCACCCAGTCCCAGTCCCAGCCATGAGTTGGCTTTTGGGATTGAATGTTTGAAGTGTTCGATGGGTGATTTGAATCGCTTTTTTAACTTTAGAGGTCCGATGACGGGGAGTCATATAAACCCATCCAAAAGGGTACTGGGTGATATGGGTCGTAATTGCTGATGGACACCCTGTGGAGGTGTTTTGCAACATGCTGCCCGGTGAGGTTTTGTGAGTTGCATTGCACTTGCCCGGGCCATGGTTTGTTAAACTAAGCTATGTCTAGCTTTCACCTATAGAAATACTTGGTAGGTACTTAGCTTTGAGTTGGCTTGCAAGTGCGGTCGCATGTCACGCGCGCGCTCCGCATAAAAGTGACCTGGGTCGCGAGGAGAGGTTGCTCGGCATTTGGCGTGGTGAGGTTTGTCAACAAGGCTTTGCGTAGAGGCTGCGTTGCGTCAATGCTCATTTGTGTGGAGCAATACGGTGTGTGTGAACGCTGGCTTTGAAAAGGTTGCGACGTGGTGAGGTTTGTTGACACGGCTTTGCATAGAGGCTGCGTTGCGTCAATGCTCATTTGTGTGGAGCAATACGATGTGTGTGAACGCTGGCTTGCGAAAAGGTTGCGACGTGGTGAGGTTTGTTGACACGGCTTTGCGTAGAGGCTGCGTTGCGTCAATGCTCATTTGTGTGGAGAGCAATATGGTATGTGAACGCTGGCTTGCGAAAAAAATGCAGCGTGTAAACGCTGGAATGTGCAAGAACTGCTCGCACTGCGTCGAAGCCGTGTTTGCGCGCAACCTCATTGTAGGGGCACTGCTGTTACTGCCAGAGAATGGACTTCACGCTATGGGTGATGATAGTGGTGCTGGTGAGGGGGGGGGGCGTCGCCAAAATGAATTATTCATCACATTGGAGGGGGGGGCATAGATTTGATATGATATACCAATATTTGGTCCCGAGCAGGCTATTCAAGCTAACCCCTTTGCTTCGCAAACCAAACTCAAGCTAGCACTTACTAGGTTACCTTTCGTGATAATCGCTCTGTTTTTGGACCCCCCCTTGAAAATGTACAATTTCAAGGGGGTCGAAAAATAGATCCAACAATAATACATGCAAATTGCAAGTGAGACACAACTAAACAATTTGTAAGAGAGTCCAAAAATAAAGTGATTATATATAGAGACTTCTTTTAGCCTAACTCTGAGAGCATCTTAGGACGAAGGAACAAGCAACTGAATTTGTCAAATAGCAAATACCGTTTGTAGATTACACTTGCAAGCAAAGGTTGTCGGAGTTGTTTCTCATAATTGTAGACCTTGACAACTATATATTCTGGTAAAGGAAGAGAACCAGAATCTTTCTAATGGTTTACTTACAGTGTACGCATTCAAACAATCTGGAAATATCATCAACATATGGAATGATTTTTGTACATTCTTTTCAGTTTGCACTTACTAAGCTTAAACTTTGAAAGTTGTTGTCGTTGTAACTCAAGGTCTTTAATTGTCAACTCGACTTGGACTTAGATTGCGCTTACCAATTATAACCTAAGTAAAAACTAAGTCCAAATTAGAGCTAGTTGACTTAATTAATTTTGATTTGGTCAGGTCAAATTTGAGTACTTAATCATTAACCTTCATAACTTCAGCTAAGTCAAAGTCAAAGTGACCTTTACAAAGGCTAGCAAAATTAAAACCAAAGTTAGGACCACATGCAACCTCGGTTATGAGCCTAAGATTGTGGAGGTCCGGGGAAGCACGTAGATTCAACATGAGTTCTCTCTGCTATGTGTTCGAAAAGGTTTCTGCTATATAATGTGAACGCACTTCTGCCTTTACCAAAACCTTACATCAGCGGCGTCCTTCACACATGATCTGGTCACTCCAAGCTGCTTTCACCAATCCAGGCGTCAACACTCCAGGCTGCAAGGACACAGGCCCGTCGTGCCTTAGTCAAAAACCGCCGGCCCAACGCGCAGCTCTAAGCGAGGTTGCCGAATTGGTGCCAATCAAGAAGTTACAATTCCTGGCCCACGATTTAATTGGCCAAAACATTGTTTTTCTAAGGAGTTTAGCCTAAAACAAGATGGAACCCACGAACCCGAATGCAAACACGTGCTCGAAAACAAACACCCAAACAATTTTTGACACTCTTGTAAGAGACACTTTTGTGGAACACTTTTGTAGGACACAATCTTTTCGGAAACCTTTGTGGGACACTCTTGTGCACTCTTGTGGGACACCTTGTATGACACTCACTCTTGTGGGACACTGGGACACCCTTCTAGGACACTCTGGTGGGACACTCTTGTGGGACATTCTTGTGGGACACTCTTGCGGGGCACTCTTGTGGGACACCCTTGTTTGTCACTCTTGTATGACACTCACTCTTGCGGGGCCCTCTTGCGGAACACTCTTGTAGGACACCCTTGCGAAACACTCTGGTAGGACACTCCTGTGGGACACTCTTGTGTGTCGCTCTTGTGAGACACTCTTGTAGGACACCCTTGTGGGGCACTCTCCCCGAACACTCTTGTAGGACTCTCTTGTGGGAAACTCTTGGGCACTCTTGTGGACCACTCTCGCGGAACACTCTTGCGGAACACTCTTGTCGGACACTCTTGTGGAACACTCTCGTGGGACACTCTTGTAGGACACTCTTGTGGGACACTCTTGTTTGTAACTCTTGTGGAACACTCTCGGGCAATCTTGTAGAGAACACTCTTGCAGAAAACTCTTCTAGGACACTTTTGTGGGACTCCTTGTAGGAAACTCTTGTAGGACACTCTCGTCGGACAGTCTTGCAGAACGCTCTCGTGGGACACGCTCTTGCGGGGCACTCTTGTGGGACACTCTTGTTTGTAACTCTTGTGGAACACTCTTGTGCCTCATTCTTGCGAGTCAGTCTTGTAGGACACTCTTGACACTCTTGCGGGACACTCTTGTATGTCACTCTTGTGGGACACTCTCGTAGGACACTCGTGCCCGACACTCTTGTGGGACACTCTTGTGGGACATCCTTGCAGGACACTCTTGCGGAACACTCTTGGAGGGCACTTTTGCGGGGCACTCTTGTAGGACACTCTTGTAGGACACTCTCGCGGGACACTCTTGCGGGACACTTGTGGGACAATCTTGTTTGTCACTCTTGTGGGCACTCTTTGTGTGACGCTCACTCTTGCAGGGCACTCTTGCGGAACACTCTTGTAGGACACTCTTGCGAAACACTCTTGTATAGGACACTCTTGCGCGTCGCTCTTGTGAGACACCCTCGTCGGACACTCTTGTGGGGCAGTGTTGTGGAACACTCTCATAGGACACGCTTGTAGGACACTCTTGTGAAACACTCTTATATGTCACTCTTGTGGGACACCGTTGGGCAATCTTGTGGAACACCCTTGTAGGAAACTCTTGCAGGACACTCTCGTTGGACACTCTTGAAGACTCTCGTGGGACACTCTTGTAGGACACTCTTGTAAGACATTCTTGTACGACACTCTTGTGGGACACTCTCGTATAGGACACTCTTGTGGGACTTGCGGAACTCTTGTAGGACAACTCTTGCGGGACCCTCTTGTGGGACACTCTTGTTTGTCACTCTTGTGGGTCACTCTGGTAGGACACTCTTGCGTCTTGTAGGACACTCTTGTGGAACACTCTTGCATGTCACTCTTGGACACTCTCGAAGGACGCTCTGGTCGGACACTGTTGTACTTCAAGTCTACAAAACGAGCGTTTCGTACGAGACTTTCTCCAAAGGTCACACGTCAAGTCTCCAGAACGAGCGTTTCGCACGAGACTTCCTCAAAAACTCACACTTGAAGTCTGCAAAACAAGCGTTTCGATCGAGACTTCCTCCAAAAGTCACGCGTCAAGTCTGCAAAACGAGCGTTTCGTACGAGACTTCCTCCAAAAGTCGCGTCAAGTCTCCAAAACGAGCGTTTCGTATGAGACTTCCTCCAAAAGTCACGCATCAAGTCTCTAAAGCGAGCGTTTCGTACGAGACTTCCTCCAAAAGTCAAGCGGGAACCCCCCATCGCATGTCACAGCGACATTCACCTCCACCACAACTCGCAACCTCACGATTCCTTGTTTCTGCCCCGAAAATTGACGTGTCCACACTTCTAACACACACAAAGTATACGGCGCCTGCCACGAACTATGACCTCCGCCACACCTCGCAACCTCACACTTCCCTGCGCCTGCCCGGTAAATCGCACTTCCACATATCCAAAAGAGCACTAAGTACTGAGCCTGCCACGAAAAGTGACAATAACATATCATGTAAGCTTCCACCAAATTTGCGCCACACCACACGTTTGGAGTGATTTCGATACGTTCTGAGCACACTCCCCTCCACCAAAATCGCCGTTTCAGCTGAGACTTGTCACGAAAGCACGGCTTCGTCGCAACACCGTCAAACGCGAATCCTCCACACGTTTCCTCGCTATTTCACACGAATCCGACACGTCATGCTTCCATGCCAAACCCTCTCCAAAACCTTCCCCCATTGGCAGCGGCCTGGCGGTCGCTTGTGGACGGTTGCGGACGGTTGCGGTCGCTCAGGCAACAAGTCGCGAACAAGGCTCTACCCCCAGACCCCCAGAGTTAAACGAGAACCCTTCCCTACGCATTCGGGAAAATAGTTCAACCGTTCTTTCAATGGCCTTGGCAGGCTAGGGAGCAGTGTAGATGATACATTGATACAATTTGATACATGTCAATAAACGCATTGCCAATGAAACAAGTTATCCCCGGACGTGACCCGGACACCTGTGCCGAGCAGCTTGCCGAGACTCTGTATTATTCCAACATTTTCGCCTGCCCGAAGGTTCCAAACCTCCTACCAAGCAGCGGCGCGGCAGTGGCGAGCGTCGCATCCAGCGGGCCGGGCAAAAAAGCGGCGGATGCGTCTTCAGGGTCTCACAAAAAAAAGTTCAGGTGTTCACGGAAAAGGTGTGTTGCCAGGGGTCTTCAGGTTCCAGCGGAGAAGGTCAGGGGTCTTCAGGTTCCAAGCTTTTGGACTTTAGATTCAACATGCAGCCCCTAGTAGCGTCCTTGTTCCTAGTAGCGATGCCCTTTGCTCCCAGTAACGTCCTTGCTCGTGCGATCAACCATACTGTGCAAGGCGGGGAATACAAAATGTAAAGTGGGACAGTCACGACCCCCAATCCCTGATCCCCGTTTCCTATGTATTTTGCAGCGGAACATGCATTGCCAAAAAGTACTGCGCACGGCTTCCAAGCAAGTCCAAGCTAGAAGCCATGTGCCGAAAGGTGACACTGCAAATGGTGGTAGCTGAGCTCAACAAAGCACAGCTGCAGCTGTCGTTTGCAGAGAATCCTTCCTACCATGAACAAACAGGAACAAGATTGCAGTTCGTTGCAGTTTTGCTTTCCTGAGCACATGCAAGGCCAGAAAGTGAAATGAACATGTAAAACACGTCCGTCATGTTTGCTTCTCCCTCTCTCTCTCTCTCTCTCTCTCGTGAGCCAATCTTGAAGTTCAATCGGAACCAAGTCAAACGACACATGAAGTCGGACCGTATCTAAACGTCCGTGGGACCAGGCCATTTTGGCAAGAAGTCGGAGAAAAACAAGGCCGTGTTGTCTCTTTCCGCCCTTGAGGCTCTTCACGCGTGTTTCTTTTTTCTGGTCTTCCTTCTCTTCCAATGTGTTTGTCTCTTTTTGCATCGCTTTTGCTTATCTGTTTGCCTTCTCTCTGAAATCTTGTCTCTCCTGTGCCTTGACCTTTCATTCTTAAATTTTATGTGTCCTCGTTCTTTTCTCTTCTCCTTCCTCTGCTTCTTTGATCACCCTGTTCCAAATGTTGTGTTCTCTTCTGTGGTCTCTACTCTCTCTCTTTTTTCTCTTCTCTCCTGTCCCCAGTGATCCCGTTGCTTTTGAAGTGGTTCCTTTTCCCCTCGTGCTGACAAGAGCATCTAGCATAAGCTCTTCTCAAGATTGAACTCTCCACCAATAAGCTTTTTGTGGCAAGCCGGTTCATTACATATTCTACCAGCACAGCCTTCAGCAACTTCAGGCTGAGCATCAACAGAAACTGAGCGAAAACAGCTTTGGTTATCTAGCAGGCGACCAAGTTACGTAAATGTAAACTCAAAAAAAGACTTGTGCGAAATGTGACTTAACTCCCAAGCATTAAGCCTAACCTCGATCTATTGGGTCTGTTCCCAAACCCGGGATCTCCGGAGGTCGGGAGAAAGCAGCTTTCTCCGATTAGGGTCGTCCACGAGTCACTAGGCCAAGCAGCTAAGCCAAGTTAAGATGGGATGTGGGGCATCATAGAAGCCACATCTCGGAAAAGAACCCACATTCGACCCTGCTTCAGAAGGTTCCTCTCAAATTATGACCTCCTATCCTTCTTCGTTTAGCCCTAAATCGCCCTCTTGACCCCCTGCGCGAGGTCTCTCCTTGACCGCCTCGAGCATATCATTGTGGGTCCTCTTCTTCAGCGCATTTTTCATCGTCCCCAGGAGTCGCGTCCGTGCCTCGACGGATGGGGACCAAAGCAATTCACCCGGCGGACCAAACCCCAGGGCGGTGGGTCTGAAAACCCCATGGTTCCACCCGTTTTCCGCCCGGTTCGGCGGGCGTTTCGATCATGAGTTCTCTGGAATTCAATATGATTCCAAGAGAACACCTCTGCACTGAAACTTGGAAGGCTGTTGGCTTGTGCCTGGCCCCACCATGCCGGATCTGCAACAGGACGGTTCATGGCAGCCATGCAAGGTCCATAAACACATGATCACATGCGTGTTGAATAGGATCCTGAAGAACTACAACTGCCCATCTACCATAACAAGGGATTGGTGTTGCTTGTCCTGTCGCTTGTGCTGTCTTCAACACAGATGTAAAACCCAAACATCCAAAGCATGCAGCTCCAGTCTCCAGCACGTCTTTTGGCGCTGTCTGCACCAAGTATTCGATGAGCTCCCTCTTGCTCTTGGTCTGCGAAGGCAGAGACGCAAAAGTATGTGATCACTTGTGAGTAGGAGGAACCTATTGGGATGGTCATGGTCAGCCTCCCTTGCCATTTGTAGGCTAAAGGAATCTAAAACCATTGGAAACATGTCGCTGTGGATCCCCAAAAAACCGCGGAGCGAAGAGGTCAACCTGAAGAGGTTGAAGGTTGGAACTAGCGTAAGAGGTTGGAACTCGGAACTAGCTGTGGGTCTGCAGCCCCTTGAAGATCATGTATCGTTGCCATATCACGTGATTTCCTCTGAGCGTCCACGTTCTAAGACTTGCCTAGAACTAATCTCACCTAGAACTGAGACTTGCCCGTGAAACCAATTCCTGAAGTATCAGCTCTGAGTCCGGCCACCAGCAGGATGCAATTCAGTTGGGCCTCTGCCCTGGCATACAATCACAACGCCGTTTTAGGGCCGCGGGGATGAGCCACCCCCAACAGACCAATCTATGATGAAGAACCTGTAGACCAATCGATGCGCGGCCAAGTCCTTTTTGATGTAAATCTATATATTTATATACGTACATGTGTATATATATATAGAGAGAGAGAGAGGTGTGTGTGTGTGTGTGCGCCAAATGAATAGAAGCACTTTCCCATACATTTTGGTCGGGTCGCTGCATTGTATAGATCTATTGGTTTTCCACCCCGAAAACTACCCATCGGACGTTCCATGCACTCATATCCACAGCGTCCACGTGCCACACCTGAGCCACCTCGTAGGGCATCAACGGACTGTTGGGGTTCTCCGGCTCCCTGTTCTCCGGACCTGCGACGTTGGATCGATCCAACCGGGTCGACCCGAAAAGTGAGGCGACGCCGCCAAGCACGTCCGGACACCCCCGACAGTCGGATGGCCAGTTGGATGGGCAGTCGGATGACCGGTGAAGCCAATCCGCGGTCTGAAAACAGAGAGGGACAAGAAGTGACGTGACAGGTTGTTGTCTGTGGCGAGCTAACAAGAAGAAGGAGACAGGTGGGTGGGAAGAAAAAAAATATCGTGACAGGCGGACCGGAGCAGTAAGAGGATAAAAAGACTCGAATCTCTGAACAGACTTAGAGTCCTGAAAAACTACTAGAAATGCATCAAATACGATGACGGATGTTGTGATGATGTGATGTGCAATGATGTGTGCGATGATATGTGCAATGTTTATGAGGCAATGTCTGACGATGACGATGCGCATGGTAAGGATGAGGACGACGACGACGACGACGACGATGTGAGAATGTAGGAGTCTGAATCATGACGATGTCCAAATCCCAGGATGAGCGGGAAGGCGCTACAAAAGCTATGTAGGCTATGTATGCATACCAGATCCATTGTGGCCCGGGCTAACGCCGGCGCTGTCTTCTTGACCCTGGCACCTTTATTTTCCTTTGGAAGCTGTTTAGGGAAACAACAACAATCTGTAATCTGTAAACATATTCCTACACATATTTATACAGTATACATTTACATTTACATATAAACATATGTACATATGAATGAGCTTTGGTTGGAATTGGGAAGTAGACTCCTACAAAGCCGGCACAAGTCACTCCAAAAGAGCTGGCAGGCCATCATGACATCATGATGTGATGGCCTGAACAAAGAACCTGCGGAGAACAGGCCATCATTAGAACATGAAATGGGCCTGAATGATTTGGTTGAAAAAGTCCTGCCTCCCTTTGTCACCCGTTTGAACACACCCGTTCTAGGGCTCCGTGCTCCAGTACCAGACGCCAAAGGGCAGCTCCTGCTTGTACTCAAAATGCATGTGCTCCTGCAAGCACAAGTTGCAGATGCCCCGGCTCGCGCCAGCTCGCTCCCCTGCAGACCGACCTGCAAATGAGGAGCACCCTGCATCCGCCGTATCACTTGTCGGAGGCCCTCGCATAGGTAGTTCTTTTCACCGAAGATCGTCACCACGCGTTCCTGCCATTCACCAACACGTGCCGTGCGCGGGTGCCCCTGTTGAAAGCTTTAGGTTTGGATTCGTAGGGCTATTGATCGTTGGTCCCGAGCGTGCGAGCGTTCGGTCAAGGCTATCAACACACCTGTTGCGGTGGCCCAAGGCAAGCGAGACCCCGTAACCAGCAGTGTTGCTCGAAATTCAATGGTCCTTATCCCTCCACCTTTTCACAAACAACTTCGAAAGAAGGCTCTTCTCGAAAACCCGACCGCGTGATCCAAAAGGACTCCCAAAAACCAATGTTAATGTCCCCTCCGTTTCTCCTCCTTTTCGTCCCTCCCCGAAAAAAATGCAGCCAAACCCAAAACGGCCTGAAACTCTGGTACTCGGCAGCTGACGTTGATTCGGCAATACTTCTCTTTGGCGATTCGCTGTACGGTTTCCTTGCAAAAAGCCGGGCGGTTTACTGGATTCTCCAAGCTGCTCAGCAACTCGCCCCGAGCCTCTTGGAAAACCCGCTTGCAGTGAGAAATGGAGCGCCCCATAAGTAGAGTAGTCCAATCTAGTCCAGTTAGATCAACATACATGCACGGTCTATAGTCTGAATTTTTGTGCAGTCATAAGTTGAGAGCGTGCTGTGGTGGTCTTGGTTCTGCAAGATAAATGTGAATAAGTGCAATGGAATAGTGAATTGTGTGGGAGAATAGTGTGGGATTACAAATTATTAAGAGGTGAAACACAGAGAGGAACATATATAGTATCAACAATATGGTGAGGTGCGAGGAGAGAGGCAGGCGCGTAGTTCTTTTTTTGGGCAGCCTTGACCCGTCGAAGGACGTCCATGAAGGCAACCAACATTGCTTCTACATCCTATCTGGTTGGTAGGCCGGCGGAGAAGCAAAAACGTGACAAACAAACGAGTTTCAATGCTGGGCATCGCATCCTAAAATGAAGACCGGACATGGTGCAGGTGGATTTCAAGTTTCGTCGTGCTGCCTGACTCCTAAGCCGTTTCCGAGAAAAAAAGACGGTTTTCTCAAGTGATCCCGCAGAACCGAGCATAGAACGCGAATCCGCCTGGAAGGGCGCCTCGTTTCGCCAGGGTGCTCCATTCCAGCCAATGATGGCGCTGGCAGCAGACTTGGGCACGACCAGTCTGAAAACCAAACGTCTTTGTGAAGAAGGGACACGCCTAAGAGGACACAGCCATTGTTTGCTCACGCGAAAAACAACTCGGATGTTTTTCCCTCTCGACCTAGGTGAGTCGGGGGGGAAAAGTTCCAGCGATCTCCAAGTCTTGTGGGGCGCCACTGGCCTTGCAGTACACACACAGAAGGGTTCCAAAAGAATAATCTGGCAGCACACGTGTGAATTATAAGTCGTTCATGAACTTCAAATAAGGGCACCCCCAAATGAAGTAATTGCATTTGCAAACAGCCACTTGAACTCAGTGGCCTTCCAATATTTACTCTGAGATGTTGCCTAGGTTTCCCCAAGAAACCTGAATGTGTCTGCCATAAAAGCATCATAGCAACCAGGTTTCAAAGACCTGCGCAAAACCTCAATGCACAAAGTTGCAAAGCACCCCACGGCCACGGCGAAGATACAAGAATCCAATATTGTTTTTGCAGGGTGGGTACTAAACAATGCAAAATAACTATATCGTAAGAAATGTCTACATATTGTAGTCAACTGGATCCATGCACTACTCTAAAAAAATACTGAAGCCTACCAGATTCCACACCAGCACGGTGGAAGATCTGACCGGTGGAGGCTCAAAAACCCCCGCAGCCCTTGTGGGTGAAGGTGGCGGAGAACCCGCCAGCACCACTCGTTCTGCCCAGTAGCGACTGCGTCATGACCCTCAGCAAATCGATGCAATTCGATGTTCTTGGCGAAACACGCGACATATCAGTGATCGAAAACATCTCGTGTGCATCACGGTCAATGTGACCAGCAAATGTTGCACTAGATGCAGCCATTTACATCTATGTATACATAGGTACATATACCAGCGCTAAGACCTGTTGGAGGGTGCTGGTACACACATTACTACATACATTACGTTTGCAATGCATTACATTACATTACATTAATACATACGTACATACGTACATACGTACAAACATACAGACATACGTACATACAAACATACATACATACATATCACTACATACCACTACAGCACAAAACATTGCATTACATTAAATTACATTGCATGACAGTACATTACACTACATGACATGGCATTACATTACATTACATACACACATACATTACATTACAACATTACATTACGTTACGTTACGTTACGTTACGTTACGTTACATTACATACATACATACATACATACATACATACATCCATCCATCCATCCATCCATGCATGCATGCATGCACACATACTTACATGGCGCAAGCCATGAGTGTTCAAGGTGGTCGCCTGAAACCCACCTTGCGCGGCTCCCGCGGCATTTTGCTGCATTACATCATAGCTTGGAGGTGATCGTGGGCGGCACTACATCATGTCCTTCGACCACGGCACTGACCTTCATCCAACATAGCGGAGGATAAGACGCACGGCAGCCCTATCTGCACGGCAAGGGCGCCTACCAGGGTTTCGGGAACCCATCCCTCTCACAGGAAGTCCGTGCCTACGCCAACACTCTGCCCGAGCTTACTTGCTGGAGCTGACTGTTGGGCAATTGGCCACTAGTCTCAAATGATCTCAAATCTCTTTGCAGGAAGGCCTTTCAAGGGCTTCTTCCTCCTCAAACCCTTCCCGGTCTGCTTCAAATTTTGCGGGAGATTGAACTTTGAGCTGAACTGCCCACCCAACTATTGATGTCCCTGATCTGCATGTTGCCCAGGAATGAGGAGTGAGCGCCCCATCAGCTTGACCAGCCGCGCGTGCCACATATCCTCCCCAAAAGAAAAGGGGGCGCAGGACGGCTCGAAACGAAGCGAGCTGTTCTCCTGAGAGTGAAGTGAACCAGCGGACCTTGGAATTTCTCGCCAAACGTTGAAACCAAGGTGAACTACCCTCACCAGTGTAGATAATGTTGTTTACAAGACACGCATGTCTCGCCGCATGCGACCAGTATTGGTGGCGAGCTCCAGCCCGCTCCAAGTTGATTCGGGCGCCACCGATGACCGAACGAATCGACCACTCAGCAGCAGCATTGGTCTGCGAGACATACGCATAGTAGTTTGGTGTTTGGGTCATCAGTCAATGCTTTTGACGAAGTGCTTCAATGCTGCGACGCAATTCACGAGTCGATCGGGGGGGCGCCGATTAGGCTGTCAAACGCTGCTCTTTTGGCTTTCAGAGCCGGTCGAGGCGTCGGAGCCTGACGAACCATTCGAACTACTTCTTCTCTTGCATGGTTTCTCCTTCTTTCTATTTTTCTTCTTCTTCTTCTTCTTCTTCTTCTTTTTCTTCTTCTTCTTCTTCTTTTTCTTCTTCTTCTTCTT
>CAXAMN010024328.1:22531-40042 GCA_963970005.1 Durusdinium trenchii | reverse complement strand
TTCTTCTTCTTCTTCTTTTTCTTCTTCTTCTTCTTCAACTTCTTTCTTATTCTTCTTTTTCTTCTTTTTCTTTTCTTCCTTCTTGGCCGGAACTGCTTTGTCGGGACCTCGATCCCGGGGTCAGCGATCTGGATTGCGACCTCTTTCGGTCCTTTTCTTTGCCTCTCCCTTTACTTGCTTGCATGGACAAGAGGCACCGCGCTTGCACTCTCCGGTCTTCTAGAATCCATAGCAAACACCTTTCTTCTCAGGCTTCTTGCAGGGAACGCCGGATCTTTTGCTCCTAACAAGCGATTTGTAGCATCGCGCGTCTTCTCAAGAAGCTTTGTTAGGCGCAAGCAGCAGTGGTGAGGAATTCATACGACCTGTCTCAGGAGCCCTCGGCAGCACAATCATACAAGGCAAGATCGCGTCTCATGAGAGGGTTGAATCTTTTGGCAAGTAGGCTTCCAGGACGTTGTCCTCTGGCTCCTTCTTCATGCGGCCAGGACTGAGTCCCACTTGTGGGTGAAGCCTTTGAGGTCCTCATTGACCATCTTGACAGACTCAATGCTGGTAGCCAAACCAACCTTTCATGGGTTTATTCTCGCAAGCCCAAGGGTGTTTGAAAGTTGCGATTTGACGACCAAGGTCCCCCCTCAGCGCAGTTGGCGGGACTGCCCAACAACTTCGCATCGAGGGCGGCAAATCCCTCGGAACGATGCAGCACGTCGACCGTCTGGTCGTCGACATAGACATTTCCAACAGCCTCAGCTATCTTTTCTGATTCAGCAAAGATATTGTCCCTCTGACCCTGATTTTCCAACCCCCTGTACTTCTCAAGTGTCAAATGAGAACTTTGTCGTTTCCCATTTTTCTTTCTTTCTCTGCTTTTTCAGCTCCTTCCGGGTGATGCAGGCCAGGCGGCCAGGTGACGAGTTTGAATCATCAGAGTCATCACCTGGAGAGGCATCACCTCAAAAGGAGCGGTCAGAAGGAGGAGTCGCCCATCCATTCCTGTTCCTTCTCCTTCTTCTCCCCCTTGTCTTTGCGAGACTTTCGGTCATCACAATCACGGTCATCAGCTCATCAGCGGGTTCGAGGGAGGAGGGTCTCCATTCTAGTCATGAGCAGGTGGGGCCGCTGGTGAGGTGTTGGCGTGTAGCGGCTGCACTCAAAGCACAGGCACTCGGCCGAGGCGGCGTCGAACCAATTCCTTGATGATTCGACTTTGCTCTGCGAGCTCTGACCGGAGAGCAACCTCTCTTAGCTTTGCAAGCGCTCCCTCATTCTCAACAGCAGCATGTCTCTCAAGCGCTAAAGCGTTGAGATAGTCGTGGCGATCTTGGGACTGCCTTGCTTGGTGAGCGTTGCTCATGTCTTGGAGTTCTGTCGAGCGCAGGCTCCTTGGTGTTTAGAGGACTCCTCAACGAATGCTCTGGCTTCATTAGCCGCAACATTCTTAAAAATGCTTGGCCTCCCCAACAAATTGTTGATTCTGCTTTGCTAGAATTGCACGACGCTTCAACTCAGCAATCTCCACTACTTCGGCCGATCGGTCTTGCTGAACAAGCACAGCATTCTGGTGAACCGTTCGAGCATCAATCTGTTGGACGTTGTAAATCGAAACAAACTGCGCTTCTTCAACAATATCAGAGACAAAAGCACTAGTCCTAGGCAACAGGTTCCCCTGCGCGAGCATCGGTGGAACCGGTGGACGGGCTAGTTCCAAAGGCAACGAGGATACATCATCTTCGATCTCCTGAGTCAACATGACCGGATATGTTGGCAGGCCGAGCGAGAGCGTTCGTCTCTTGAACTCGCTCTCTCATTAGTACTCTATGGTGGGGTAGAGCGAAAGCTAGAACAAGCACGTACCGCGCATTGGCAATCCGGCTGAAAACCTGTAGAACAGGTGAGTGACCGACAACTACCACGTTTGCGCACCTGTTTTGTTCTTGAGCCAAAGTGTCAGGCAGTATCTTAATACAAGAGTGTGAGCGTGAAACAACACTCAAATCCGAATTCATCTTCACTCCGACGATCGTGTCTGACCCGCTTTGCACGTTTCCCTTGAAAATGCTCTTCCCAATGTGCCTGGCTGACCGACTGGCGAAGATCACCCAAGTCTTCACGACTTGTCACAAGAAATCCAGACCACCAATGGGACTGACCATGCCCAGGCACGACCAATGGGACTGGCATAATCAGCCACTATTGAGCTGGGGTGGTTGACCAAAGCTCAATCCCATGGAGTGTCTGCGATGGAGTCATACTGCAGAAAGAAACAGGATGACTGCTTAGACTGTTGCGCTTCAAATTGAAAAGGGGATGCACCTGCCCATGCACCAGCGACACACGAGCCCACACAAGCATGCTTGAAGATCACCCGGTTTCCCCACCTAGTAGCTTGAGCGATGGTCTTCCCGAAAAGCTGGTGGAAAGACTACAGTATCTGAAGTCCGTCTCCCTCCTCCTGAACTTTCCCCGTCGCGATGCATCCGGTCAATGACCTTCATGGCTGCAATCTCGAGAGCCTCACCAGTTTTGCCAGCCACCTGCAGTGGAAAAGGAGCAACAAGCCCATCAGCCGCTAGGCTTTCAACCACCATTTACCAGTGTCTTACACTACAACACCAGGTCAACCATTTTTGGAATGGTCTTGGAAGGCTTTAGGATCAGCTCTTGTTTTGCAGGAAAGCTCTGCGTCACCGAATCACCGGCCATGGCGAGTTGAACACATCGGTGCGCCCTGCGGGCGCTAGGTCGGCGAGCCACATCCATCTGATGTATCTGAAGCAACACTAATGTAGATTCTTGGTTGTCAATAACCCCGGGTGTTGAAATGCAAAATATGAAGAGTCTACAGGCTCCGTACAGGATCCATACAGGCTCCGTCTCGTACCTGCGCAAGTTCGAGACCTGAACTGACGCCAGTTGATGAATCTGATTCACAAATGTTGCAACACATGAAAACCAACAGATTGCTACTACACTTGCTACCCCTGCCAGGCCCTTCTGGCATCGTGACCGGGCATCGCGGTAGCAAGTGTGTCCGCCACTGAGGGGCAGTGAGCACTCAAATTAGACATTTTGGATGACAAGGCTAATAACCTTAGATTGTCCCACAGAACATCCCGACAGTTCTCCTCCCACACGGCCAATTTAGAATTGGAAGAGGGGATGACCATTGACAACCTGAAAGAACTGTGTTGCAAGGAGATTGATTTGTCTCTCGCACTCGAACAACCTCGAATCTCAAAGACTTGCCAAGCTGAATGGTTCCCGAACATGAGCAAATGGCAAAAGGGCTCGCCACTCGCCGTTCAGTGTCTGCCATGTCCTCTTGTTTCCTGTCGAGAAAACGTGCGCCCCTGTCCCGATGGCCGCAGCCGAAGGGCGATGCACATGCGGTCCGTAGTCCCAGGAAAAAGGACCTGGAGTGTGGAGTGACGAGTTCGTAGTTTGCAGCCTGCACCAGCTCCGAAAAAATTATAAACAATGAAATAGAATAACGGTGCGAAGCTGTGACCAGCTGCAGCACCTCTCCTTGGGGGACCAGTTGAATGAAACGTCTCAATCAATCTAGTCACTGACCATTTTATATCATCATGTGTCTTTTCGATAGGGTTGCGTCAAATGCCCTACTCAACCCCCAGAACATGTTTAAAGTTAATCTGTGGGCGGAGATAAAATACTGGAAAGAATATGAACGTCATCCAGTATTGAAATAAATTCTCAAGGCAAATGCTGATACCCCGCAACAAAACTCAATGGGTAGTTGCACTGGACAGGAGTTGACTGTCCAATATTTCCACCACGTAATGGGGTGTGGGGGATGACTGGGCTGGGCGGGTGATATCCAAGAAATGGTTGACCTCAGATCAAGGGGTTCAAAATATGTGACGCATGGAAACCAGATCTACGATCTCCAATCTGTAGTAGGTTGGGGGGGGTGGAGGAAGTCTATCGGGGTGATTCCGTTGCTCCCTAGATTAAAGTGACGAAACTCGACCTTTATGTTCCAAATCATTGATGTATTTGTTCAGTGAAAACTGCTCCAGCAAAAGTTGACCCCCCGCCCTCCTTCAAACACTCTTCCAAACAAAAATTCAAGCGCCGCCTTACAAATCTAAGGGCCCACCGCGACGAAACCAAACTTTCAATGGATGGCTGGTCCGCGTACGTCGCGTATTGCCATGCCTTTGCATGCGTTGGCAAAAATTCAAAAGTGGCCCCGCTTACTTACGGCAATCAGGTCATAGCATTCACTGTGACCCCCAAAGCTTGGTTATCTATAAAAGGGGCGCCGCCCATGGCCCCCTAAAGTCAGGGTGGTGATGCGAAAGGCTGAAGGATGGAAGCTCAAGCATTCGGATTGGAGGCCACTAGTACGCACATCTTCCATGGTCCCAGCAACATTTTCCCCTAAACGATGTTTTACCACAGCACCAGCGTTCCTGGTGTTGGTTCTTTCTACATAACTACTCTAGCGATTCTAGCTCCGAGAAACTGATACCAGGAGTGCGCCCCAATACTATGGTGATTTGTGACCTGAGCCGTTCCTGGCTTGGGCGCAATGGGCTCGATGCGAAACATGGCACTCCACTTGCATTGTTTCCATGTATTGCTGCTCCCCCATTCTCTTTTCCATTTTTTTTGGTACCATTCTTGAATTGACTTGCCTTGGCCCCGCGTGCGGCCCCGACAGTTGCGGTCTTTACCGTATAATGACCTCACCTTGTGGCGCACTATGTGGCCCAGCTTTCTCGCGCTATTACAGGAGTGGCCCTGCTGACCCCGGTTGGGACTTACAAAGTTATTGACTGGTGGCAATCCATTGCATGAGGGAAAAAACGTGTATTTGATGAAGGGCGGAGGTATTGTTGACTTCACCCTCGCACCTGCACTGTTCTATACTGTTCTAGCGTTGCATCAGGTGTTGCTTCCAAACCGTGCCCGTGAAGCAGCTCTATGCAATGTCTTGGTGTGGGCTTGCTCTATTGCGGTTGCTGGGCTGATGCTATACCAAGTAAGTGATTCTGCGGCGCCAAAAAGCCCCGCCCCAAAACCTTGAGAAGAGAAGCTTCCGTGTGGAGGGCCCTCGAAGTATCACGCAAGTGCGCGCGGTGAGACAGGGCTGGTAATGTGCAACTTCTGTTTGTCCCAGCAGGTGTTGCAAAGTTCTATCAGCGCTCGGTGAAAAATGAGTTCTTCAGTCGGCCATTTGGCCCCAAAACTGGGACCATTTTCTGGCCACCAAAGCGGGGCCGTCACTTCTCCCGAAAGCTACCGCCCTGCCAGATTCTGGGCGCCTTTTTTGGGATCATGAAGTTGCACAAGTGCAACTGCAAAATTTAACCTATCCGGATAAAATGAGTCTTTGGAGATTTGTAGGCTGCATCGGGCAACTCGGCAGCAACATGTTTGAATTGGACACACAGGTTCTTATAAGCCTATGCATCCTTTCAACCCACCTTCGGGCCCGAGATCCGCAACTTGCAGTCCGATGCCACTTCGATCTCCCCCATCGAACTTCCATCTCTGCCTGAGGCGGCTGACCACCGGAGTCAGTCATTTCGCCGCATTGTCCGGATCACGTTTCCACATGCGCCGCAAGCAGGAAGGCAGGCACTGGTGTCAATGCGAAGTGCTGTGAAGTGATACTGAGCTCCCAGGAGTTCAACCACATCTTAAGAGCGATGGCCTCCACCCTAGAAGCGATGGCCTCCAACCTAATAGCAATGGCCTTCATCCTATTAAGGTTCCATTGCTATTCGTCTTAAACTGGACTATGACTATGCCAGCTATTCATCTTTCTTTCAATGTTCAAGGGGAAGACTGGGAGAGTCCAGGTGCCTCAATGTCTTCCAAATGTTCCCGATGCCCAAATGTGCAACACGCAATGGTGGTTTCGATTCTCACCAGGCGGCCAATCAATGCACCAGCCAAGCTGTTCGGCACAAGGAATTTGAAGTAGCAAGGACCACCCATCCTTAGAGAGTCAAGGAATTTGACCCGGACTGCGGCCGCAAGGACCTGGAAACCGCACCGAAAAGTCGTGGCAAGGCAACACCTGCCACGAGTGCTTGATGTTTTGCTCTGACTGGCAGCGAGTTGTTTTCAGACCTGGTGGCCTGCTTGAACAAACTTCTCTCTCTCACTGACCAAGTGAATCTCATCAAACTGACAGGAGGCCACCAGTTCACCGGCGAAAATCGCACCGAAAAGGTGTCCTCCCCCTCCCTTTTGAAGCCACCAGAGCCCCCGGTTTCGAAGCCCGCTCCGGTTTCGATTTCCGCCCCCAAGGTCGGTCAACCGTCTGGGGCATCGCTGCCAACGGAGCGGTCACTCTGAGACTTCTTAGGGCCAAACCCCCTCAACTCAAGACCTGTTTCCAAAGTCCTGGTGTATCGTATACCCTAATTATCCCCCCCCTAAAGCTATGTTTTGGGGTCTGTTCAATCAATGCCAGGCCAAGTATTTATGTCCAGCACTTTTTACCGTGTGTTTAATGCCAATTCAAGGGTTTGAAACGGAACCGTTTGCCGCCCGATAATTTGGCAATATTGTCAAAACAGTGCAACGGCACGATTGAAGTAAAAACGACAATATATTGTTTCTCTTGTCCCAAATAAGTGCCCTCCATCGACAGCTTTCTTTGCGTGTGATCCTTCTGCGCAGTGTCCTAAATAGGTCCTAATACTGGAGGTATTTTTCCCCCCCCCCACCCCAGACTGACTGTGTCACTTGGTGAAATTTAAGGGGACGTACACATACTGTTACCTTCCTGATGCTTGGAACCGACATCTGCTGGCTTGAGCTGTCTGGTTTGCGCTGTATGTTTTTCTCTATCTGAGCACATTCTTCGGCACTCTCACTTTACCAGGTCTCCTCTTAGCCGAAACCATTTTTTCATACTCGCTTCAACGCCGCCCCCCGTCAGCAATGAGAGGTGGACACCAAGGCACAGCGGTTGTGAACCAGTGAGCAAATTCAAGCCATCCTGGCACCACTCAACGGCCAACTGCCGTGTGGGGCTGACTTCCTCGGTCTGGACACCGAAGAAGGATCACGGTGTTTCACCCTGACTTCATCTCAATTCGGCCGGGAAATCATCCAAATCAAGGTCATGGATTTGGCGGTCGGGCACAGTGTTCCTCTGTTTGGTTTCTCGTTGGCATGGTGATCCGCTTGGTGCGCCGCCCCGTTTCCTATGTTAAAGGACTATTCATGTTTTTCTAGGAACGCGCATCCCGCTAGAAATGCCGCCAATGCCTTTTTTGACTCAGAAAGCAACCAACATCACGCCCGCCACGAAGGCAAGTCATGGGCCAAACGATTCTGAGATGCCTCGTGCCTTTGGAGTTCAAATCGAAATTCGACTCCTGGTGAAGGGAATTTGTTTAAGGATGTCGAACAACCGCCCAGAAGGTCGGGGCTGGAGTGCCGCACAAGGTTCCCAAACAGTTCAAAAATTACAAAATGTACGTTGCCTTTGCTGCGTCGATTTGCACACTGATTCCCCGGATTGATCTCCAAGGCGCTTGATCCACCAAACTGGTAGAAGCAACTTCATGCGTTGTCTTCGTTGGTGAACTGTTGGCGGCGCCGGCTGCAATCTTGCCAGGGATGTGTGCCACCTTGCCAGGATAGTTTTCAACAAACGGTGGGATCCGGAGAAAGCACCTGGAAAGCCACCAAAAAAATAGTTGTGTTGTGAGAGGAACACATGGAAAGCAAATGGAACCTCTACCGAACACTGCTCCATAGCACCTGGGTCGCTGCTCCAAGGCGCCAAAACTGGAGACTTCTTGCTCGTTGCGTGACAAAGCATGTCTTTAACTGTAGTTCACAGTCTCCTATCGACCCGTATTCCCATTTACTGGAAGGTTCCATGTTTGCGCTCAAAATATTGTCGTGCTTGCTTTATTGACTACTTTCACAAATCCACAAGTATGTTTTAAAGATACTCACAGTAGCGCAGCAGCTGCGTGCACTGGATTGATCAACGTTCGGTCCCAGGGCAAAATCAATAAAGGAGAAGTGGATGGGTTGTGGTGGTGCTACGTTTACCAGTGGTGGCTTCGGAGCACGTACCCAGTGCTACGTACCTGTGCGTCGACAAAAGCTCTACGCGCACTGGGAAGCCTGTGCGGCTTAAAAGTGTGCTTCCGTTGCTGGCTTTACCCGTGAGTGTTGGGCATCAGCCTTTGATCGGTTTGACCGGAACAGTGATGGTGTCATTTCCGCAGACGGTGTGCAAGCACTTGAGAGTGAGACCACCAAGGAGAACTTGAAACGCAGGCTTCTATACACACATCTTCTTTCTTTTTGCTATGTGTCTTCCTAAAAAACATATGTATTTTTTTTAATGCGGCGTTTTTTCACAAACGTGTCACAGTCTATATTTTCTGCCACACTTCTCCATTCCCAGACACTCCATCTACGGAATAAATGCAGAGCATCTATTCCATACTATTCCATACACGGAGCGTTTAGGACACACCTCACGACACCAGAGTCGATCATTCCGATCACAAAGACCCAACATCCGCACCGAGCATTTCAGTAGTCGCCATCCGCGCAGGCTAATAAACGGTCGTCTGTTATCCCCTGCTCCCCTGGAATTGTTTCCACATGGGTCTACATGGGAAAGCAAACATGATCAGAGCTTGAAGCAACTATGTCACCATGTCTATAGCCGTGATCATTGTCGGAAGTGATGTCATCTCTGTGTTTCAGCGGCCAATCAGCTCCCGGTTGTCACTTCTTCTTCTTGTTGACCTGGCTTCGTTTCCCTTGTCTTCATGACACCGGTGGGTTCCACCGTTCCACCCCGCCACCGTTCCACCCCGCCCGTTCCGACAGGCACCGGCAGCTCCGACAGCGCGGTCTTGGGCTCCTCAACGCAAGCGAACGGCGCAGGCCGAAGGGGGGTCACAGTCCTTCCTGGTTCTGAGACCATTGCGGTCACAAAAATGTTGGAAATAAACACAATCGATTGGTAGCACAGACGCCCATCCTGCCCCGCCCTTGAAAAAAGAAAGTTTGCTTGAAGTACACATCACGGGTTGTCCCAGTTCATGTTGATGCCCAAAGAGCAAAGTCTGCAACCAACGCAAGGGCGTCTTTGGTGGGCAGGGCGTGCGACGGAGGCGGGTACTTCAAACACCTCTGAAAAAAGAAAAACGAACGGCAAGCTCTGGCATGTAGGCTATCGAGTGAATATTTTTCCTGCAGGCATTAGCACTGGCAATCTTAAGGCCAAGTCAAAGGCAGTTTCTGAACTGAGAAGCAGGACCTGCATCCAAGACCAAACAAGAAGTTGCTTGAAGACTACCCAGGGCAACGAAGCAAGGCAATAAGACTACCAGCGAGTGAAGCCAAACCATGAGTAAAAAGCAACAGGGACTGCCGTGCCGTGAGAAACCCGGCCCTCAAATCAGTCACGGACAGTGCATGATCACGGTGTTTGGTAATCCTCCACTCCCCGGGTTTGACTCCTTCTGGTGAAATGTTCGCTGATGGTTCATCAAACTCCTGCGGCTCGGGGCCAAACATGGCGGAGCGACTAATGATAGAGACTTGTCAAATAGTCTGGTCGAGCCTGACTGTGACCGCTGGGATTGTGTTCATTTTGACAACCGCCAAAATGGATCTTTCCAAGCTTGAAACTGACTCCTTCAGTTTCCCTGGAACATAAAGTTAGTTTAACCGAACTGTCCACCTCTTCATGTGTAGGGGGAAACTGACCACCAAAAAGGTTTAAGGGTATCCTTTGACTGGGTGGGGAAGAATGAACTTTCCAAAGATGCTCCACTAGACTGGCATACCGACTGCTTTGCAGTCCCAAATGGTCGTCTCCGATTTCTATTTTTATCAGATCCGGATATGAGATCCAAGATTCACATTTGACAGCCTCACACTCTGCGTCGCCCTTTTGGCTTCTAACGTTCAAAGCTACCCTGCGAGCTAGAATTGGAGCAAGTGGATTTGAACCCAAAAATCTCAAAGCTACAGGTCCAAGAGAACAAAAGAATCGTTTGAATCACTGGTTGCTGAGGCAAAGAGTCACCTTTACGTGATCCTGATGACCCGAGATGGCTCCACCTGGCCTCTTGAGTGGCCTTGAAGCGCAGGATGTCTGCTCCACCATTACAGGAAACGGATTCCGTGACGCTGGAAAGAATGATGGTCGACTGCAGGAATCTTAGTGACTTAGTGATGTTGACTGCAGGAATCCGTGCTGAATGACTTATATAGTAAGGACTAAAATAATTGCAACCTCTGAGGTCCTGGCAAACACTTGAGCCGCAACTATAGCGGTGGCCCAGGTCCGAGCTGCCGTGGTGCATGGCGACAACCCTGTAATAGAAAAACCATGTGTAACTGCAACTGGAATTCTATAGCATTTAATGGACCAAATCTATCCAAATCTAAATCTATATTGGTAAAGGGTTAAGCATTGGATGAAGCAAAAGGACTCTATTCAGGGCCGAGCCCCAAACCCTGGATGTTCGACTGCTTCTTGTACAATCCACCATGGACATGAACATGGATCACCGCTCTTTTCAGTCGAGCGGGCTCCGAGGCGCTGAACAATTGCGCACCATGAGTGTCCACAAGCCTACCACAGAACGTGTTTCGAAACAATTCGTGCCAGGACGAACCGAGAGGGCGGGAAGATGCATCCTCCAACTTGATGCACCAATGACTCTAGGACCTCCTTCAGTCGTACATCTCACCAGGATCTCAGCCTGCTGGGCGGATGGTGGCCAAGCTCAAGGTTGGCGGAGCACCGTCCCGGGTGGAGCCAACTTCCAATTTCAGATTTGGGAGGGTAGGCTGGTCATGACAAACAAATCAAACAGCGAGTTTGTCCCATTTCTTCCTTCGATCCGGAAAGGAAGTCTATCCACAAAGCTCCTGGGTTGGAGTCAGCGGTCCCTGTGTGGAGATTGATTGTTTTTTTGGGACGTGAGATCCAGTATAATACCTCGGATCGATTTACGTATCAAAACCTTCTTTGATTGCACAGTTGTGACAGTTGTAGGGCCCAAACAAGTTTTAATGGGGGTCCATACAACTTGCGAAACCCATTTCTTGATCGACTGCAGATTTTGATGGGGACACTGCACCACCTCAAGTACGTCAAATACCTCTCTTTTGGTGTGCTTGTATTTTCATCCGTGGGACGCTCATGGACAAAGGCAATGGCCAGGCCAGATGGATCGGATTCACAAGGATTCTGAGATTTGGGTGCATTTTGCTGCTAGGCGCAGCTTCTGGGTTCACGCAAGGAACGGAGGAACTTCAGAGGTTGCGAACGAACATGCTTGGACAAAGGTGCTCCAAGGAGAGAAACTGAAAAAGGGACCAAATGGTTTTCACACGGGCATGGTATGGCCCCCAAAAAAGAATGACATCCAACCGACCCACAGGGAACTCTAGCAATGATGTCCAAAAACCTGTTGATTGATATCACGAGTGATTTCACAATGATATCGCCTAGGGCATGGAGCCCGCCTCGGGCCCGGGAAACTGATCGCACCAACCCTGTGCATCTCCCGGGGAAACTGAGCGCCACCTTTTTCGCTTTCGGCACGGGACTCGAAGACGCGGGTAGACGTCGATGTGTACACATGACCCACGGCCCAAGCGTGGTGGATCCACAGGGCTAAGAACAAACCACAGAAAAGAACAGCAACGGCCTCAGGCCGTTTTTCTTTTCTTTCCCCGGGTGAACATGGGGGGGCACGCGGGGTGGATGGTAATCCACACGTTGGCGAAACGCTGCGCGACGGCCCAACTCTAGGTGCTGGTGGCTCGGAGGAGGACCGCCCAGCCCCAGGTTGAAGCCCAGGATGGACAGAAACGCCTGGCGCGACAGGAATAGACGTCACGTTTTTGAAGTGTTCGTGTGTCATTGATCGTACACTTTGTTGTTTGTCATTATTGTCTTCATCCCCCCATCCCCTCCTCCTCCTCCTCCTCCTCCTCATCATCATCATCATCACCGTCATCATGTTGGTCATCATTACTATCGCGGTCATCAACGTCGTCGTCATCATTGCGACCGTCATCGCACGCACAGCCTTCGCCCTCTCCTCTTCATCCTTTTCATCGGTGTTGTCACCATCATCTTCGGCAAAAGTAGCGCCCAAAAAACGAAACCGTGATGTATAGACTGGTGTAAACCGATCAAGCGCACCACGCCTGGTTCAACTCCGAGGTCTTTTCCATGGCACCAGGCTTCAAACCGAACCTCAACAGAATCGGCACAAAGGGATGGAACTCTCAAGTCCGCCATGAAAACTCAACAACCGTCATGGGCCTGTTGCAGCTGATCTTCTAGCATTTGCAATTACACTGTTGTTTTTTGACCGGGTGCTTGCCACATCATTTACTGGTATTATGCTAAGTCTGGTCAAACTCAGCAACTGATCATCAAAAATGCGCTGCCGCTTTCGGATATGCACCTGGCAACTGGAATGAACAGAACAAGAAGAACCAGAACCGATTGACAAGGCACAGGATAACTGCGTAGCGTTCTCCTTGGAATGGACAGGTGCAATGGATCCTGCAAGCAGGCCACTGACTGCACCAAAGCAAACCGACTTATTGAAGTGAACTCAACATCTTCAACAAGGACGTGATACGAAGCTGTCAACAATCCTGAAACCGCTCGTTGGTAAAGTTACCAAATGTATTATTGCATGCATCAGCATCGTAAGGTTGCATACATGGGCCGGGCTACTGTAACATGTGTGCAGATGTGCAAAATGTGTCTACAAACCGCCTGGTGGCTGACAAGGATGCTGACACAAAGGGGGTAGGTCGATGTAAAATCCTCATGAAAGGTGCCACCCTACACACCAACCGCAAGTTCAGCCATACCAGCTGCCAGTGCGCATTTCCCTTCTACTTGCTGGTGGCCACGCCACTAAATACTCATGAAATCATTTTGACGCCCTTCATCTCAGCTGCGCGGTCATGATTATCCCGCGGATCCTGTTGCCATCAAACTGCACCAGCGCACGGCGAGGCTGATGCCGATTGCCTCGAAGCACTTCCGGGCTACCCTCCTTCTTCAGGTGTGCCTCAACACATGCGGTTTGGCAGCGGAACCCTCTTGGGACCAAGTCTGTGGGGCTGGCACAAGTCTCAAGCTAGATCTACAAGCTGGTTCCGTGCAGGTTGAAGAGCAGACCACTTTGCATTGGGCATGTGGCATGTTCATCTTCTCAGCCCCAAAGCCGCATCAACTCCCCATCTCACCATCCAACCCTCCCAGCAAATGAAACAAAATGCCAAGCTTCTGGGAAGGCAACTTGCTCCTCTCCATTGGCATCTTCCACCCAAAGGCCGCCACCGGTGTGCTCGCCGAAGGTGGTGCCGTAGCTCTTGCCGCCGTTGTTCTGATCTTGGTGCTCTACCGTCTGCAGGTTTTTGGTCAGCTGCAGGGTGCTGCCATGGATCTTGCCCCACCCATTCTCCTGGAAACCACCACAGGGTGGTGGATTCAACCCATCTGACTTACCATCTCCGAAATCAGACCACAGCTTGGTGGCTAACCAAGTGTGCCACAGTTAGCTGGTAACCTATGTGGACAACGAATTGCATGCACATGATGACATGCAGAGTAGTCAGCTTCAGCTGCTCTATTACAAGTACCATCTGCCCACTTGGGACGGAGAATAGAACATGAATCAAGCAAGCCATCAAATAACCATGCAGATCGGCCAAAAGTATCAAAAAGTCTTGTGTGTGGATGCAAATTCCACTGCATCGGAGCAACTGCATGACTATGCCGGTGGTTGTAGGCTTGATAGTGCACACTCTGCCTCTCTTGATAGTGCACCAATGTAAGGTTCATACCCCCCAACACTGATGATGAGCATTTCTTGAACCAATTGAACCATTAGAATGAGATCGTGGTTAAAGGGTAATCACTGATCACTGAATATTTGGTGCCAGTACAAACACTTGGCTTAGTAGCGATTAAATATGGCGATGCTTCGAGGCAGCTGGTCCTTTGCCAACCGGTTGATGTAGACCAGGAGGATCTTCGTCAGCTGACTCAGGCACCAGGTCTCCTTGGAGATCGTGGGCAAGTTCCTCGTGGGCAGCTTGGCACATGCTTAGCTCTTCCTCGTGGGCGCGTGCCAACCTTCAGAAATCAAACTTCTCAACTCCCTATGATTGGCCCATTCAAAGTGTTGGTGGTGCTTGCTTTCCATAGTGGTTCAGGGTTGCACTCCAGCCAATTGATACGGAAAATGCACATCCATCTAATCCATGTTCGAACGCCCAAATTCATTGGCAAATGGGGGATGTTCCAAACGGAGCCGTTCGATGACTGGAGAGTCTGATCTCTCACGCCATCACCGGCAACCAATGTCAGACGAAGCGAACCTGCGATCCCCGGCTCCGAAGCTCGGTATAACCAGATGTCAACCATTGAGTGGGAATAACTTCGGTCAAAAATGGCGGATGCCCTTTTAGTATATAAGTTACAATTACACCACTAATCCTGTAATACCAACCTGGTTTTTGATAAACCCATGGGTGGCTAACCCCCAATGAATAAGGTTATTATTGATTACTATATCCACATCTGACGGGAAAAATAAGAGCGCTCCCAGCTCATCACAGGTCTTAACACGTCTTAACTCTTAACATTGCTAATCCTTGCCGCTCCCTATCGGATTCCTACCCAGCGTCCTGAAGGCCTGCGCTGTGACCAATCCCAAAATCAGCTGTTTGGAACCTGAGACAGCCATACGTTGGTGATATTTGTGGGGTGTGAACTGGTGTGAATGAATGGTTACTTGATGGTGGAGCTGATGGTTGACTAGCAGCTGGTTCATGGCTACTACTGTATGGGATCGATGAATGATGAACCAGTCAACGTTGCCAGGATTCCCGGCCAATGCAAGTGAAGCATTGAACACACGTTCTGCCCGTGCACACGGCATGGCCGTAGCTCAAACATAGAGCCCCAAATAGGCCACGCTGGTCAGTACTAGTGGGAAACAAGCCAGTGATCAGCAATTCGAGCCATCGCATCTATCCAACATTTATCAATCATCAGTCGCTAACAACCACCAGTCAACCATTATTAAACAGTCATGAGTCATAACCACCAGTTGACTATCACAAATACACATCAATCAACCACTCATCAACTATCAACCAATCATAAATCCTAAAGTAACCCCATCGATCAACCATATGTCAACCATGAAATGATAATCAATCAGCAATTAATGAACCATAAACTAGCCATTAATTAACCACGATTAATTGAAGCTAGTATTGCCGGCGAGGTGCGTGTCTCCCCTTCGGGCAACACATTCAGACGGCGCCCGTCCTTCTGCCAGACTTGGTCCTTGGGATAACCATGACATGATTAATGGATTGATAATGGTTAGGGGTTCATACCAGTATCAATCAATGGTTAGTGGTTCACAAGCGTTAAGAATTGTTATATTGGTTAATCGTTAAATGGTGATTATCATCATAACTTTATCATCATTCAATATTGAGATCTAGTTGGTTGACTAACCAATATAGTAAAGATATGTCCACTTTAGATCATGATCCCACTATATAGATGGCAGGCAATAATCATGATCTATCATTGACCATCAGTCATTGAGATCATGATCTATTGACCATCAATTACATCATTAGCTATCAATTGACCATTAGTTAATGGTTGGCATCATGATCTATAATGGTTGATGTACGGATGGTCATGATCATGATCAATTACAGCCATTAACCATTGTCTACCACATCGTCAAAAACATGATTAACAACCAGGATGAGCAACATAATTAAGAACCAGTATCCACCAGTATCACTGTCATGTACACCTGGTTGAAATGGTTATTACCAAAGGTTAATACATAAGCATGATATGGATCATCTCTTAATTGCCGACCATGATTCAGCCATTATGCACTTATCATTATCATGAGTGATCAACCATCATGATGAATCATCATGGTACGGGATATATCAAACATATGATATACAGTGATTGATCATGGAAAATGATCAAAGACCGTACTGATCATCACTTATTGACAGGTAGTTTCTTGGACTGATCGGAGCTGGTGTATGTAAGTCATGCGCCCGCTGCTGTGCCACTCAAACCCACCTTTGAGGTAACACAAGCTGCACAAGTATCGGCTGGCCATCCAAGCGGAAAGAAGACCATGTCGTAACACCGGCGGCCTCTGGTGAATCTAATCAATGATTCCGACTATGAAGGTGATAATTCAATATATGTCAGGAAAATCTGCCATAAACAACCTTTCTTAAATGACTTAATGATTTATAACTATCACGCATTGGCCGTCATTCACCTGTCCAGCAACCAACCCCTTCGCAACTCTCAACTCAGCGTCTGGAATATTGCGAAGGCGATCCAAGATCTCGTCATAGAGCTCCTCTGTGCCTGGAAAGCACATGACTTGAAACCGGTGATCCACCTGAAACCACGGATGCGGCCTGAAACCACGGATGATTGTGCCACGTTTTTGCTCATTGGGCGGTAAATGATTGTAATCAACATACTGAAAGATATGTCTTTTTGCTTTGGTGGTATCTTTGCCAAACTTAGACGTAACCAAAAAAGTCGAGCAATGTCCAACATGACATAATCGAAGTTGAAACGCTACCATAGTACCAATTCCGCTTTCAGAAGGACGCGGAAGGGTAAGGGATCAAAATAAAAATAAAAATAGAATCAAAAAAAATCAACGGGGATCAATAAAAAAAAAAGGGAATCAAAAAAAAAATATTCTAGCCCACTGAGGATGGTTGGGGTAGTAGTAGTAGTAGTAGCAGTAGCAGCAGCAGCAGCAGCACCAGCGTAGCAGAGCAGCAGCAGCAGCAGCAGCAGGAGGAGGAGGAGGAGTAGTAGTAGTAGTAGTAGTAGTAGTGGTAGCAGTAGCAGTAGTCACGGCGTTCACACGAAGTTAGGCCCTACATGGCGTTGTCAGAGCGCTCAGAGCAGAGAAGTGTTTGGAATGGGTGTAGCAGCATCGGAAGGTGCCTGGATGGGAATCGCCTCAGGAAAAAGATGTGGTGGACCAGTCTATTTCTAATGGGTGCATTGCGGTCGCAGCCGTACAGGGTCTTTTTCACCAAGCTGGTGAGCCATTTTTCGAGTGGGGCTACTCAATGACTGGACGGCTACCTTATCGTTGGGTACCTACTTTCTTCCCAGGGAGCTGCCTCTAGTAGAAAGCAATCAAGCCTCTATTTGCGCAAGCAGGGGACCAGGAGATCGACAGACGAGCGCCGTAGGAGAGCAAAAGACCAGCGGACCAGGAGACAGAAGGACTAGGATACCAGGGGACCAGCGGACCACAGGACCAGAGGACCAGGAGACCGGAGGACTAGGGGACCAGTGGACTAAAGGACCAAGGGACCAGGGGACCAAAGGACCAGTGGACCAGAGGACCAAGGGACCAAAGGACCAAGGGACCACATTACCAGAGGACCCGCAGACCA
>CAXAMN010024328.1:0-12531 GCA_963970005.1 Durusdinium trenchii | reverse complement strand
ACACCAATGCTGGTGCTTGGGCTCGCTCCTTGGCGGATGAGGGCTTAGTTCCTGAAGATCTGAGCCAGATACCGCTGTGGCTTGGCATTGAAACCCAAACGGCTGAGCGACGTGAGAAGCCATATGATTCAGAAGGCTCGCACTCCAGCGGAAGCTTTGAAGTCGTGAGCGAACCGAATGATGTCAAAGACATCAGGGGGAGTGAGAAATCCTAAGCACCACTCTACCTTTTTCATGCAGTTGACATTTCAGTCATGAGCACTGAGCATAACCAACCTCGAACTTTGGCTCAAGAAAACAAGGGCGGCTGCGTTTTTGCTTTTGCAAGCTCAGAAACATCCAACAATTATGCCCACCTTCAGCCACAAAAGCGGAGAATCCATACAAACCTAGCATTGTGATGGCGCGAGATTAAAGATTCTTCAAGTTTCCAACTGTTCCCCAAGCCCTCCAATTGCTGCGCGCATTAAAGTTGCCAATTGAACCGACATTAGGGATACTGGCAACACTCTCAGATCCAGAGATATCAAATAGAGCAAAACCATCGTCGTCAACATCATGATTAACATGAATGCAAGTAATGTAGACTGTTGATTAATACACCCCCCATATAAAGAGGTTGTTCTGGGGTGGGTTTATTAAGCAAGAGTCTATACATTACACCAGCTTTTGGGAGCCTAAACTCGTTGAAGTCCAAGGTGCGTTCCAAATGTTTGCCAACGACATGATCCAGGTGCTTGGCAAGGGCTTCGTCAAGCTCCCGCATCGCTCAAGTGGTCTGATAACGCTGAAACATGGATTTGCAGGGGTGTGATGCTGCAAGTGGCTGCGACTTCTCATGGCGCTGTGGTGCTGTACCTCCTGTGTCTCCAAGGGTCATGTGGGAACAGTAGTGTGGCACTGGTTTCAAAAAGTGTGTGTGTGGGGGTGTGAAACCCTTGGAATCATAGGGTTTCCGTTGAAGTGTTGGCTCTTAGTCGTACTTTTTGCAGGGGGACGGGTCACCTCTGATACTGCCCGTCCAACGAAGAGGGCATCAGCTGGTGCTGATGCAGTGGGGGACGCTGCTTTGACTCCAATGGTATGCCCTCGGTCAGGCTGCTTCCCGGTCCATCAGGTTGCTGTAAAGTGCTAGCGAGTTCTGCAGATGAGCACGATGGCCGTCACCTGGTCGTTTCGCGACTCCGGAGTTGGACGTTAAGACTTTGAACACTTTGGGCGTCTTCCTTTTTCTTGACCTTCAAGCTGCTCAGGCCCCCTTACATGATTTCTCAGGAATAGGTCACCGTGCGGCGACCGGGTTTGTCTAACACGGCCAGAATACAGAGCAGTCCGCAGCGGACGGCTTGCGCTAAAGTTTTTTGCCAAGACTTGCTGGCAGTCTTCGGACAAGGCATGAGGTGACCGCAGCGGTCAGGAGTACGCAGCCTCCGGGCAAGCCACAACGTGGTCGCAGCGACCGAAGCATGCTCAAGACCTGTCGCAGCCTTAGGTACACACACAGCACGCCCATTTTAAACGAGGCAGGTCAGGTCTTCTTAGTTTTTTTAATGAGGTTTGGTCTCATTGGTTTCCGGCCCCTCCATCTGGTTCCCTTTTTCATCCTTCCCCCTTCTCACACACTTTCTTTCCTCCTTTCGTTTCATGTCTTTCCCTGCTTCACGTCCTGTCATCTCACTCCTTGCTTTCTTTTGCGCGCACATCGGTCCGGGCCTTAATATATACGCGCACATCTACCGTAAACCCAGGTTTCAGGTCGCTCAGGTTCTGACAATGAGGTACGGTTCACCATTTCTCCCTGTGCGTTTGGTTTCCCCTTCGTTGCAACCACATACACTTTTGCCCCGTCTCGTCCTCTTTCTCCTGTCTTCATCTTTTTGTCCATGCTGCGCGCACACATGCACATTAGCTTGTCACTTAGTTTTTGCCTCCCTAATCGGGACTCGTGTGTGTGTGTGAAACCCTTGGAGTCATAGAGCTTGCGTTGAAGTGTTGGCTCTTAGTCGTACTTTCCTCTGATACTGCCCGTCCAACGAAGAGGGTATGAGTTGGCGCTGATGCTGTGAAGGACGCTGCTTTGAACACAATGACTCCAATGGCACGCCCTCAAGCAGGCTGTTTCCGGTCCATCAGGTTGCTCTGTAAAGTGCTAGTGAGTTCTGCAGATGAGCACGATGGCCGTCACCTGGTCGTTTCGCGACTCCGGAGTTGGACGTTAAGACTTTGAACACTTTGGGCCTCTTCCTTTTAGTTGACCTTCAAGCTGCACAGGCCCCCTTACATGATCTCTCAGGAATGTGGTTACCTAGGTCACCGTGTCATAAGCGGCGTTCAGTTCAGTACGCATTATCCCGAGCGTGCGAAACCCTTGGAGTCAGAGGGATTCCTTCGAATTTGTATTTTTGTCAGACACGGTGTACTTTAGAGCAAGGGGCTGTCCCACATTGCAGCTGATTGCCCCACGAAGAGGGCTGCAAGTGTGGCTGATATCCGGAAGGGGCGCCTTCTGGACGTACCTGCTTGGTTGTGGTGTTCACAAGCTGTCACTCTCATTTTCCAGGATTCCATGAAGGGCTAACGCATTCTGCAGACTTGCACGTTCGTCGTCATCCTGTCATTTCGCGTTCGGCGACTTTGAACTTTGCGATTTGGGCCTCTCTCGTTTTTGGTTGGACCTCCAGGAAGTTCAGACCCCTTACTTGCTTTTACCTAGGTTGGCGAGTGGCAAACCGCAATCAAGTCAGCACGCAATATCTTGAGTGTGTCTGGTTTCATGCCAGCCCAGGGTGTACCCCAGGAGTGTCCCCTGTGGCCCCGTCGAACGGGGGTATGTCACTATGTCCATGTTCTCCGGCTTGAGAACATAGGTGTCCGAAGTGGACAGCAGGAGGTTTATACCAAATTGGACCTGAGTAGGCAGCTTTCGAGCAAGCCATTAGGTGACCACAGCGGTCTTGAGTAGGCAGCCCTCGAGCATGCCACAACGTGGTCGCAGTGACCAAAGCTTGTTCAATACCCAGCGCAGTCTGTCGGAATCTTAGGTGCACACACAGCGTATACATTTACAAACGGGGCGAGGTCTACCTAGGTTTTCTCTAACGAGGTTTGGGTTCGCCGGTTTCTGGCCCCTCCATTTGATTCCCCTCTCATTCTTCTTCCCCTTTACACACTTTCTTTACCTCTTTCATTTCATGTCTTTCTGTCTTCACGTCTTGGCACCTCACCCTTTCTTCTTTTGCACACACATTGGTCCAGCCCTTAGTATGTACGCGCACTCAAACTCTAAACCCAGGTCTTAGGTCGCCTAGGCTTTTACAAGGAGGTTGGGTTCATCGGTTGTCCCTGGTCACTTGGTTTCTTCTCATTGCAACCACAAACACACGGTCTGTCCTGTCCTCCTTTCATGTCGTCATTCGTTTGTCTGTTTTGTGCGCACACACGCACATTAGTCGTGGCCTGGGTTCTTTTCGCCTCCCTCAACGGGAGGCGTGTGTGTGTGAAACCCTTGGAGTCACAGGGTTTCATCCGAATTTGTATTTTTGTCAGGCACGGTGTACTTTGGAGCAGGGCGCAATCCCACATTGCAGCTGATTGCCCCACGAAGAAGGCTGCAAGTGTGGGACGCCTTCTGGACGTACCTGCTTGGTCGCGGTGTTCACAAGCTGTCGCCCTCATTTTCCTAAAGGGCTAACGCGCTCTGCAGACTTGCACGTTCGTCGTCATCCTGTCGTTTCGCGTTCGTCGACTTTGAACTTTGCGATTTGGGCCTCTCTCGTTTTTGGTAGACCCCTTACTTGCTTTCTCAAGAATATGGGTACCTAGGTTGGCGAGTGGCAAACCGTAATCAAGTCAGCACGCAATATCTTGAGTGTGTGTCTAGAGACGGCCGTCAGCTCTGATTTTGGTGCTAGGATTGCAGGGCAGTTTCCTCGATGGGGAATGCTAAGGTAACCCTTTCTCCAAGATCTTGAAGTTTCTTTTCTCCGATCTGGGCCCGGGGACGCTACATAAATCAGCAATGTCCAAATCGAGGTTTGAAGTACATGTTCCGTTGTCTATCCGCTAGTCGTGTGTCTCTGAAAGCCCCTGGAAACTCCCCTGAGCCTGAACGCAAATACGAGAGCACATGTCAAGTGTCGCACTGTCTTGATGGGAGAACAGCCAGTAGGAAATATTGAGCGCAACAACTGAAGATCTGTAACCACACCGCTCGACTCATGAACGACTGATTGCTTTGTTTTAACGCAATCAGTTCAGTTAAGTCAAGATTGGGTGTTTATTCAAGCGGGCACGAGGCCACTTCAAATATTAAACTCAAGTCATGTACGTCATGGAGGTTCCAGGGGCAATGGCACACGGAAGCCAGTGACCCGAACAACCAAAACTGACCCGATCTCAACCTCTTGCCACTAGCTAGCATGCAGGTAGTCTCATATTGCATGATTCATGGTGATAGTTCGCAACAACTCTGGTTGGTGGTTGCAACCATCCCAAAGAATATGGGTGGTTTCAACCAATCATCCCAGTTATCTGGTTGATGAACAATTACACCGGCATCGACCCCAAACAGCCCAGCATCCAGACACGCCATGGGAGACAAGGGGAGACAAAGCAAAATCATCTCAGCCCAGCATCCAGACACGCCATGGGAGACAAGGAGAGACAAAGCAAAGTGATCCCAGCCCCGCATCCAGACACGCCATGGAAGACAAAGAGAAACAAGTGGAGACAAAGCAAAGTCATCTCAGCCCAGCATCCAGACACGCCATGGGAGACAAGGGCAGACAAAGGGAGACAAAGCAGCATCATCTCAGCCCAGCATCCAGACATGCCATGGGAGACAAGGGGAGACAAAGAGAGACAAAGCAAAGTCATCCCAGCCCAGCATCCAGACACGCCATGGGAGACAAGGGCAAAGTCATCTCAGCCCAGCATCCAGACATGCCATGGGAGACAAGGAGAGACAAAGCAAAGTGATCATCTCAGCCCAGCATCCAGACACGCCATGGGAGACAAGGGGAGACAAAGGGAGACAAAGCAAAATCATCTCAGCCCAGCATCCAGACAGAGACAAAGGGCGGGAATCATCTTGGCCCAGCATCGTTTCTATACAAGAGTTGAGAACCCCTCACAGCAAAGCTGCTTGGGGAAAAAATGTGACGGTACAATCACCACCAACTAGTGTTTATTTGTGTCCCAACTGATATCGCAGGGGCCTTCAAGTAGCACTTCCCCCTTGGCAGGAATGACCTGAGACGACGCGTGGACAGCGGTGGAGTTGGGTGGGCCCTACTGCAGGTCTAACATCAAACGTTCATAAACACAGAAAATATATGGTGTGACTGACATGTATTTTTGAGGTGCTGGTGTGACATGTATTTTTGAGGTGCTGGTAGATTATCAAGTTTGCGACTGTTAACATATCATGCATGTTCATTCACTCATGGCGAAAATGTATGAGCAAGCATGCGTCCTTCAGTCTCAAGAATCCGGAAGTCTATTGTATTTCACCCAAAGCGTTTGGAGACACATCCTTGGTGTTGGCAAATGGACCGGCAGCATTCCTGGTCCCCGGGCATACACCTGGCCGGGCGAAAGTAAGGTATGGCTGAATGGCATGCATGGCCTAAGCCAGTGCCACCAGGATACTTGATTGCCACCTCAAGGAGGGGCCACCCTGAGATGGTAACAAATGTTCAACAAATCAATTGGTTCGATACTGGAAATATCTAGAAACAGTGCATCACCTTTCATCATGCTGCAAGCCATTGTCCCTAAATTCTAAATATCCATCCATCTGGAACCACTCAGGTTGGCATTGGCGCATGATTCCTTCCCTTGACATGCCTTGCTGGAGGCACTGGCTGCGACCACGCGAGTGGAATTTGCACCCTGGCCAGGCCAAGTAGAGGATGGATTGGGAAGATCAACTCATGAATTTGGATTATGTATGATGAACTCAATATCCTCCCCAACCTCTTGGGTCAAGGTCAACTTGACCTCCAATTCTCGTTTAACAACTGCGGCCCAAATCAGCATTACCCTGGCCAACACTCCCTTCTCTGCCAGCTGCGGACCTGAGGGCTGCCACACTGGCTGCTAACCTTGGAATCAGGTTGAACCACATACCAGTCCTGAAAAAGGAAAACCTGATGGAGACCAAACTCTTCCCTCACAGTACATGGTGTGAGAGAGAAACACTGCCTATCTAATCCATCTACGTATGCAATTGAACCTATATAATCGAAACAACTAGCACAACTTGGCCAGCCACATGACAGCCAAGCCCCACCGGTGGACCGGCATAACGCCAGCACTCCCATGCTAGACAATGATACTGCCATTGCAATCCAATAGGGCATCATGATGGCGCCAACCATGGGGGTTGCCACTTTAGTGCTTCCGACACTTCCCGCCACAAGACAGGAGGCTCCAGGTTCCCGCACGTGAGTTGATTGAGCCTGCACGACCATGCGCAGCCACTGCAGGCAGCAGTGGCGGCTGGGGGGCCCAACAGTCTGAAACGCAATGAAAATACGGAAAAGAAGACGGAAAACACCATTTTCCGAGTCCATTGAATCCATGTCCATTGTTGATTTCAATGTTCATTTTACAAGTCAACCCGCTTATGATTGATCAAAAACATCAGTTTTGGAGCAGCTGGAATCAGTTGGCTTGGCCTAAGACAGCAGCTGGCACTGGCCGGAAGGGCTGCTTTGTGGCTTTGCTGCAGGCACTGCTGGCACGGCCATCCTGGGTTCAGGAACTGCTGGGGTTCTGGAGATATTGCGCAGTATCACAAACCAGTGGGTTTCCGTTGTTTAATGTGGTTTGGTGACGTTACACCATTATATCATCCCGTCTGCATATTATTGCCATCCTCTTACCTTAGTGCTTCCTTGCGTTCTCTCAGCCCCACAGTGACCATTCTTTAAGAATTCCCCACGAAATCTGAACAAATCACAGTTTCTGTTTGCTGCTGATGCTTGCTGCAATTTCCGGTGCAAGGGTCCCAGGGTCAGGTGCGGCTTGCCACCCAACTTCTATGGTTGTGGGGGAGCAAAACGGAATCTCAAGATCGTTTCACAGACCCAATACCTTCTGCAAGATCATTTCACCTGCATGGTGTGCTTCGTCCGGCGTTGGCGCAGGCGATATATTGACCAATGGAGCCAAGCCTCTGTTTCAAAGTATCCACACCCTTCCATCAATACAAACAAGCAGAATCAAACAAGGTGATTAACCGTTCATTTACCATCTCCACCTTGCTCAACATTCCCCCTTATCTGCGCCTGCCCAGGCTGTCTGGATCAAAATGAAGACATTCGGTCAGGGCTGTAGAAGCATCTCCAGTTCACAAACGGCTGGGCCGGGCTGCTGGTTTGGCTTTTGAAGTCGCTTAATCATATTTTGAACAAGAGATGCGTAATGAGTGGGCATTACCTAGTGGAATCTTGCAAAAATGATGAACCTATGTGTATATATATATATTAATATACGTAATAAAAAATGGATACAAAACTGCGTTTCTCGTGGATTACCTTCAATTGTCATGCAACGTGTGGAGCTGGTTTAAAAACATCGTGTTTCTTGCATGTATGTCCTTTCATGATGTTTTGCAGTACATTGAGCCAAAATGAGATCCCAGGGCCTATCGACGCAAGGATGCACACTGTAGACTTTGCAAATTTGTGATGCGCAACGGTCAAAATACAGAGGATCATTCTACAGATCATTACACTCCCTGTTAGCCTAAGCTCGCTAAATCCATCTATTTGCAAGACACCAAGCAAAACCCAAAAAGTCAAAAAGTTAAAAAAGTCAAAAAGCAAAAAAGGTAAAGGAAACGAAAGCACGCAGCGACTGTTCGACTTTTCGAGAGTTTTTGACTTTTCAATTTTTCTCAATTTTCGAGACTTTTCGACTTTCGAGATCTTTGGACACCGGTCACATGCCGTGCCCTTCAACAAAAGTCTTGCAGAATTGATCCAAACGCTGCTTTTGCTCCTAGGTATAGGTTGCTGTTGTCCAGACATCTCCAGCCGTGTCAAAAGTGAGTCAGCCTCGAGCAGGAATGCCTGAGAGAGGATCTGGAGGTCAAAACACGCACCCGACGACCTTCAAAAAAGAGACGCCCGCCAAAAGGACGGCAAGCCCCAGGACCTTTTGGCGGGTGACTCTTTTTATCATCGTGGCCTTTTCGTGCACTTTTCGACTTTTTGCGGTCGAAACAAAGGGTCGACTACTTTTCGATTTTTCGCAAAAAGTTCGGAGAGCAAGCAGACCCAGCTCACACATTTTAGTAACCATAGCTGTTAGCAGTTACAATGGTTTCGCACTTGTCATCTATCTTCTCCATCAAGCTGAATAAGTTGTCTGCAACCCGTTCTAGGTCCTAGTCTACCTGCATCCGTAGGGTTTGAAAATGCCAATGACGAGCCCCGAAATCCGATCCAAGATACTGGTTGAGAAGATTCAAGACATTGAGCATTTGGATATGGTTAGAGAAGGGGGATACTGGTGGTGGGTGTGAGTAGTACGCTAAAGCGACAGCAGCATGCCATGTAAACAAGCGACCTTTTCCTAACAAACCGCAACTCTTGTGCCTCAAATGTTCCGGGCACATCAAATGCAAAGTAAACTCGAAAGGTGGCTAGCGAAGGAAGCGGCGCTTTCACACTCCTTCAAAAGCTCTCCACTCTTTCATGCGCTCTGCATGCCTTTCAAAGGCAGACTGAGCCAGCCAGACTCTAAGACCTTCCACCACTCATCCGGCCGCATTTTCTTCGTCAGGACATCCGCCAACTGGTGTTGCGTTGGCAGCCAGTGCAACGGAGGCTTCACTGGATTCTGCGGGGATGGTTCTCCCACCAATGTCTTCTTCTTCCATTGGTGGTGTCCTTCAACCATCAGGCCTTGTCTGAGCCCGGCCAAGTCGATGGCTAAGCGTTTCTCGCTTGGTGCTCTTGGCACTCCTTCACGGTGCACATGGTCGTAGAGGCTCCGGCAATCGGTGATCAAATGGAGGTCCATGTGTTCTCCAGCCGCTGCCTCCACCATCCTTTCTCCTGTCATCATTGACAGGATCAGACTTCGAAGGAAGATGCTGTTCTCGAGCCCTTCGCAACAGGCCATTGTCTCGCCAGCAAAGGTCGAGCGGCAAACTCTCTGGGAAGCCTTGCTCTTCCAGTCGATGACACTGAACTTGTCGCCCTCATTGGTCATGCACTTCTTGTCGGCGATCATGACCAGGTTGGCCAACTGAGACGCCACATTGTGTTCTCCGATCCAGTTTTCATCTCGATCTCCTTGGTCATCTGGATCCACATTTCCCCAAGCTGCGTCGTGGTAGGTGATCATGCACATGTCTTCGGGCTCAATCTTGTGCAGCTTTAGCCCCTGATGTTTGTGCTTATTGCACATGTCCACGGCCTTGTTGGTGTTCTTCAGGTCCTCCACCTTGGGGTCTTGTTGGCGCCTTTGACATTGGCACACTGAGCACTGCAAGTCCGGCCTTGTCTGCTTGGCCAACCATGACAGGCAGCCGATGGTGGTCCTGTTTTCTTCCTTTTGCTCTGGGGATGCGACATCTTCATTGTTCTGCCCTTCTCCCACGCTGACTTTGTCGACCCGGCTGCTGGCGTAGATCTCTTGGTGGATTTCGATGACATTGGGCTTGCACTTGTATTCACAACCCACGTACTCAAACTCATCATTTTCCCACTCATCAATTGGGAACTTCTGCTTGATGGCCTCTTGGACTTTGGTCAACATGTTCTCGGGGCACATCAACATAATGTCATCAACATGGGTCAGCAGCAGCCCTTTCACTTCGTTCTTGTTCTTCAGCATGAAGACGCAGGGGTCGATGGGGTTCTGCTCGAATCGCAGCTCTTCCTCCTCACATTGTATCTCCAAGCTGGCGAGGTCTTTGGACAACTTCATCCACCATAGTTTTGGGCTCGTGCTCAACCCAAACACACCCTTCAAGACTTCAACCAGTTGTCCAGGTTCCAGCGATGGGATGCCTCGTTTTGGCTGTCTGAAGTACAGATTGCGAGGTGCTGGAATGCCATTGAGGAATGCTGCCCTGATGTCGCCAACCGACACTTTCCACCCCCTGGCCAGTGCCACTTGCAGAGCCAAAATGATTGAATGTCCTGACACCGTTGGCGCATCAGTCGACATCTCCAGTCGCCCCAAGTCTGGGTCCCATTGTCCTGCAACGCAGAGGCGGGCCTTGGCTTTTGGCCCCAGGTCTTTGTTGGTCCTTCTCTTGGCCCGGTTCTTGTCTCTGTAGAGAAATCGGCTGTTCAGGATCCTTTCTGCCGGGACCGTTTCTCGGACGTAGTTGCTTTCCTCCACAGATAAAGGTCGGACCGCCTGGAAGTCGATGTGCTCCTTCCATTGTTTTTCTTCTGCCTCGCGGTAGAGTTCTCTTTCGTCTGGAGGGATCAACTGCCAGGGCAATTCTTTGTCTAATTGCTTCTCTTGTCCACGGGCTGAAATGGCCTTCTTCACCATGAAGGTTCGGTTGACCTTTGGCCTCTTGATGCAGACCGGCACATCATCCAAGACATTGGCTTTGCGGGCTGCAGCTTGTATCGCCCTGGCTCGCTCTTCGACTGGATCGATGGCTGGCTCCACTTCCATTTCCATAGGCCCCACACTGGGTCTTGCTTCTTCATCTTGTGGAGGCTCACCTTCAACTTCATCAAATGAATCTCCTTCGTCTTCTTTCAGCAGTTGATGGAGTTCTCGCATGGCCATCTTGATGCGCAGGCCTTCATTCACTTCTTCATGATGGGCTGTCCGGATGTGCTCTGGAGCACAAAGCAGGCGCCTGCCACCTCTTGCCAACCAGTAGTTTTGGCCCTCACGGCCAATAACCGTACAGGGGCCCATCCACCTCTTCTTTCCTTTGTACTCACGATGTGCATACACCAGAGCGCCTGGGCTGTAGGACTTTTCTTCCACCCTGGCCTTGTGGGCGATTGCCCTCTCCAATGCTTGCTTTGACTGGCATTGGAAGAAAGCCGGTGTGGCTCCCATCCTTATCACATGCCGCCGGCCCATCTTCTCGTCGACCGTGATCTCCTCCAGGTTGGACAAGTCATGGTCTGCGTCGAACAGATCTCCTCCTTCTCGGGCTTGGGTCCCGAAAACCCACTGTCGGGGTGAGTATCCACTTCTGTTTCGGAGCTGGTTCTTGGCGTCCGAAGTTGCCGCCGCCGCTTCAGTGACCTCCTCCTGGACAATCCCATAGTCTTCAACCAGTTTCTTCCAGATCTCTTTCCATGCACCTCCGTGCCTTTCTGCGATCCCATTTTGCCAGTGTGCTTGACCAGCTGCACACCGGACTATCGTGCACTTGTCGTTCAGGATCTGCAGGAAAGTCGCCCTTGAAGGCCGAGTCAAGGTCTACGATGAGGTGCTTAGGAGCTCCGGCCCAGTTCACCCAACCTTTTACGAAGGCATCGCCCACGTGTTGGGCTGTCGTGTTCTCCAGAGGGAGCACCACCTGGTAAGTAGAAGCGACATCAACCACATTCAATGCCGGCAGTCCTGTCGTCTCCAGTGTGTCAAGCCAGATCACATCTGCGGCCACCACCTCATTGAAGTCCAAAACGACTGCTGGGTGCGCTGTCCTGGACGACTTGGCCTTTGTGCTTTTGTTGCAGGTTTTGCACACCATTTGCTCTGCCGCTTGCAAAACCGCAGCGCTTGCCCCACTCAGACGTAGGCGGCGAATGAGTTCACGGTTAGGTGGATGTCCCAAGTTCTGGTGGATCCTCTTCAGGACTGCGGCCACATTCTGGTTGACCTTCCCTTCGAAGGAGATCGCTTCGGCTCCTCTTGGTTCTTCTTGTTCATGAACTGGGTTGCCGGCCACCGTAGAGGTCGGAAAGTTTGCGCTCCACTTCTTCTGCTTCTTGGCGCTGTCGAAGGCTTTCAACACTGCCTTTCCAAAAGCTTTGGGATACTCAGCGGAAGCTGCAGTGTCACGGCCTTGGATGGCTCGGTGTTGATGGCTCCCATCACATTTTTGAGACAGCTCCGAGGCAAAGACGTGATTGTTCGTCAGCACGGACACCGGCTTTCTCAACGGTCGTCCATCGGCGCAACTCACCAACCCAAATTGACATAGATCCAGTTCAGCAAATTGCACTCCTGGTTGTCGAATCAGTTCAAACACCCTTCTCTCACGCCACAAGTCACTGCCCTTCGGGTTCTCGACCGCCATGATGCCCCCCCAGCGACGATTGAAGCTCGAACACCCGTGTCACGAACCCGACCAGCTTTTGTTCTTTCTTCCTCAGTCGTCTGAGCTCTTGGGGCGGGTAGTTCAAGTGCGAGAACTGGCACCACAACGTGCATGGCGGGGCCGCCCAAACGATCTTGGGTTTGTACCGCCGATGATGTCTTCTTGTACTTGTGGATCTCGGAGGTCGTGGTTGAACTTGATGTCTCGGGGCTCTAACACCCCCCCTGCGGCTAGCTGCGAAGGTCCCTGAGATGCAGGCATGTCCT
>CAXAMN010024327.1:0-13617 GCA_963970005.1 Durusdinium trenchii | reverse complement strand
GGGGGGAAAAGCTGAATAGGGTTGCCAAACGCCCTGGGGGATGGCGCATTGGGGGTCTGTGGATGGATGATTGGCAATCGCAGTCTGTTGCTGTGTTGGAGGGGGATGTGTCAGTGTAGTGGGGGGAGGAAGTTCAGCCGGTGGTGTGGGATGATGTGGTGGCGACAGGTATGAAGGGGGAGGTGCTGCTGTCGGAAATACTGGAGTTGGATGTGTGGGCTGCGGTGGCACGTGACATGGTTGGACAAAAGTCCAAGTGGATGGTGTGCCGTAGGTCAGTGCAGTGGCGGTAGGGTTGGACAAAAACGGTGGTGGTTGAAATGGTTGTGGTTGTGGGTGAGGGTATGCCGATGGTTGTGTCGGGGGAAAAGTGGGTGCAGTTGATGGTTGTGGCATCGGCCATGTGGGTTGAGGTTGTGTGGTAGGTAATGGTGGTGGCGTGGTGTGAGCGTAGGGCCACGGAAAATGCATGTCGTGGTCGTAGCTATGGCGCGGCGCGGCGCGGCAGCAAAAAGCAGCGGGGAAGTGCCGAGTTGTATTGTCTTGTTGTTGTTGAAGGTGTCATCTCTGGTGTCGATGGTGAGTATGTTGTAAGGTGGTGCTAGATGTGAGCTTGTTGGTAGGTGTGTGTTCATGCATCTCGAATTAAGCTGAAGAGCTGTAATGCCCATCCTTGAGTTCTGTCGATGAAAGAATCGCGGCAGCAACATAGCAAACATAGAAACACGCACATGATTGGAAGACATGAAAAGAAATCTGAATGCTGAAATCTGAGATCTGAAAGTTGGAATCTGAAGTATTCTTCAAGAACCGTTTTTTGGCCCGGCGGCCGGTGTGGCGGTTGATTCTGTGAGGGTGTCGGTGCCTTCCTGTGAGAGTCCAGTGAGCGGTGGTGCGTTGGGGTGGTTGCTTTCCCATGCAAGATCGGCGCCCCTGTGACGGGGATCACACTCAGCACCCGAGTGGGACGGCTGAGCGGGACACACTTCGACAATTTGTATTCAGTTAGCTCAAATTCTCTGATGGGAAGGATGGCGAAGAAACGCAAGGTGGAAAAGTCAGCTGAAACAGTATGGTTGAACATGGTTTCCAATCGTACTCGAAAGACGCGGCTGCAAAGCTGTGCAATCAAACCGGCGGCGCAGCTGCTGGGGACGAGTGCGTTTGGGGGAAGTATCGTGAAGAACCATGGAATCAAACAAAGCAAATGAGACAGCGTGGTCAAAAGTTCAGGTTGCAGGTACGTCGAAAGAGCGTCCTCTTTCGATATCCTAGTCTGAACCTGGAGCTTCGTTGGCTCACGCCAGGAACAGACCCGTGAGCCCCCTGCCCATGTAAAGTGGAAAGAGTGGTGGTGAAAGACCCTTTGTCCAGGGTTGGACACACACAGGTCGCCGCATTCGGCGCTTTTTTCAAAAACCGGTGGCAGGCGTGGTAGTTATGCCCCTTTTGGACATATAGGTTCACGAGTTCGGCCGCAGCAGCGTCAGCGCTGGAGGGTGGAAATGTGTATTTTCGAATGGTGTGGAGTCGTGATTGGAGGCCTGATAGAGCCAAGCGCTGGCTCCCGGCGGTTGTGGAATCCCGGATTTTCCAGGGTTGAGAAGGTTGCATGTAGATGATAGTGCGTTGTGGGAGGTCGATGTTGAAACCGAGGAGATGAAAATCCTCCACCGGTTCTAGTTCCACAGGGTCGCCAAAGAAATTGTGGTGGATAAGGGTTTGGATAGCCGGGTGCTGAAGGAAATGTTCGTTGTGGACAATGAAACGGTTGTCAACATAGCGATAGTAAGTAAAGTGGAGGTCTGTGTGTTGAAGGAGGTTGTTGTGTATCTGATGCCAGGAGTGCTCAATGAGGGTGATAGCAACGTTGCATAGGGCTGGAGAGAGCTGGGATCCAATCCCGGCCCCTCGGATTTGTTTGTAAGTGTTGTTGCAAGCCCGGAAAATGCATGTGTCGAGGGCAAAAGCCACAATGGTGGTGATGTCGGAAGTCTGGATGGTGCGTTGGGTAGGGTGTTTGCGATGGTGTCTGCCAATGTGGGAGTGGTGGAAAGGATTGCCGGTGGCCTGGACATCCACCGTTAAGGTGTGTGTGGATTGCTGTTGTTGCCAGTGGAGAACAAGGGAGTGGACTGCATCGATGAGTCGGTGCTGGGGGACGGAGTTGAAAAAGCCGACCAAGTCATCGTTGGTGGCGTGTAGTGAGATGTCGGGTGGGGTTTGGGTGAGGTAACTGTGAAAGTGGTGCCAAAGCTGAGGAATGGACATTTGGCCTGGATGCTGAGGGTAGAGGTGTTGGAGGATAATGTCCAGGGCACGGCTGGTGATGCGTAGCAAGTTGCCGCTTAGTGATTGGAAGAGGATATAATTGTACGGCCTTTTTGCCAGTGCTTCTTCTCTTTGAGGTGGACAACACCGTAGGGGATGTTGAAGTCTTTTCGGAAGCCCCACTTGTAGCGGGTGCGCAGGATGGGGGGGACAGTGGCGGCCAGGTGGTCATGGATGTTGGCGGTAGTGATGTAGGGAAGTGGTTCAAATAGTTCGGGGGATTGCCAGGTGTTCAAGGCGCCAGTGAAGTATTGGCGAGGGCAAAACAGTCGCAGTTGTTGGAGCTCATGATCGGCATGGTGGAGTAATGTGTGTTTACCCAAATGTTCTTGGAGTTGACGAAGCAGGCGGGCCGTAAAACGGGGTTGCTGCTTTAGGTGTGTGTTGTGAAGGCGCCATTGGTGCTCAAGGAAAGGCTGTAGGTGTTGAACTAGGGATGGTGGAAGCCCTTGTAGTTTGAGCCATTTGATGTAGGCCGTCTTGAAAATGAGGAAGTACCGAGCTTTGCTTGGGTAATAGGTGCTGTTCATATTGGCGTTGAGAAAAATGCTGAGGTGTGTAGGGAGTTGGAGTTGGTCAAGTGTAAGGATGTAGTGGCCGTTGATGGTAGGGGTATCGGGATCCTGCAGGAGGGTGCGAAGATGATCGCATGCACAGGGGAGGTCTGCTGGATCTGGCGGGGAGTGGAGGGTGTCCTCCCATGTGCGATGGTTGTGCAGGTGGGAGCGGAGGGTTTTGTGGGCGGCTTCTCTCAGTCTGTGGGAGGGGAGGTGGAGGGGAATGGTGAAATGCTTGTGCTGCTGGATGGTAGTACGAAGCCATTGTTGGCAGTGCTTGGTAAAGTCGTCATGGGCCAAGAAGGGCACTGTCAATGGGATGTTTGGTTTTGGTGGCGTGAGGTTGCGGTAGATCAAGGCTTTGTTGAGGATGTGAAGAGCTCGGCTGCGGCCAGGTTCTTCCAAGTTTGCGGCCATACGCCGGATTGCATACACCTCGAGGTCCGTGTGGCGGCCGCTTCTTAGCTGTTTAGCTGCCTCAAAAGAGGCTGCGGTGTGTTTGGTAAGGTTGCGAAGAAGTTGGAGGGCGTGATGCTTAGTGGAAGTGTAGAGGTGTGGTTCTCTGAGGGTGTACTGGCGTTGTCGAAGGCATCGGAAAAGTCGTTTGTGGGTGGCTAATCTGGAGTAGAAGTGGGCTCTGTGTTTCGCGAACTGCCATCCCTGAGCTTTGAGTTTGAGGTGGTGGGAAATGAAAGGCCAGTTGAGTGAAGGCATCCAGTTGGCGATGTAGTGGTGCTCTTGGATCCAGGCTTGGTCGTATGTGTCATGGGAGGTGAGTTGAATAGCGGTGTAGTGGTGGATGTTGTTGTGTGAATGCCAATAACGTAAGGAGAGTTCTGCAGAAATGGGAATGTTATTTTGGAGTTGTTTTAGTTTGGCGCGGCGATTGTGCTCGCGGTGGGGGATGCCGATAGCTGTGGAGCCAACGTAGAAGTGGCCATGTTGATGGTAGCAGCGTTGGGGCTGGTCGGGATTGAAGTGGAGCTTGATGTAGACGGAATTGGAAGAGAGGAAGTTGTGGTAGTGGTAGGTGTGGGGTAAAATGTGGAGCTGGCGGAGACGGTTGCGCCATTGTTGTGAGCGACGGGTGTTGGACGGGTATGCGAAAAGAAGGGTGATGTGGATGAGGCCGGTTGCAAAGATGGCCTCGGCGCGGTCGATGTATTGGGTGCGGTGGATGAGCATGGAAAGTGCTCGGCGCAGGTGGAAGAGTTGGGTGAGGTTGGTGTGGCTGGGTTGCTGCTGGGCCAAGCTGGCGAGTCAGCAACCAATGGCTGCTCCGACTCCCACCAGCTGCTGTAGGCTGCGAATGGGGAGTCGGTTGACCCGGTTGAGGGGTAGGCCATACTTGGTGGCTGCTTCTTTTAGCTGCTGCGTGGTGACTTTGCTTGTTTGCAGCAGTCGGATGACTTCCGTCGCAGCTTCTTGGATGGTGGGGTCGAAGGTAGTGACCCATTGTTGGATCTCTGGGTGGTTCCAGCCTTCGGGGATATCGTCTTGCAGCGTGGGGTGTGGTGGTTGCAAGACGTCGGTGATGGCTGGTGGTTTCGGTGGTGGTGGCGTGGGTGCGTGAGAAGGGGCGGCTGGTGCGGAAGATCGGCTGGTGTTCTTGACTGGTGTGAGTGGGTTGCCCAGGTCTTGGAGTTTCTGACGTGCACGAGCCAGTTCGTCGTTGGTGTTTTTGAGGGCGCGTAGAGCGGAGCCTTCCGCAGGTGCTGGAGAGTGGGTTTGCAGTTGGTCGATAAGCAGTTTGATGAGGGGAGCGTGAAACGCTCGGGCATGGGTAGTTTTGTTGGGAATGTCTGTGCTCTGTTGGGTGTGGAGAGCCTCCGCGATGCCGTCAAGGTCAAGGCGGTTCTCGCGGAGTTGTTGGAGAAAATGGGTCACGAAGACTGACTTTGCTATGCTTCTGGTGGCAATGAAACCTGTGAATTTGCCGTTGCTCAGGGTACGGGCGGTGAACTCGGAGGTACCGTGGTAAGCCAATTGCCACGGGAAAACCTCAAAGGTGGGGAGTCCGGCCACTCCTGCTTTTCGAGACCACTGGGTGGGTTGGATTGTACGATGTAGTTGGTGGCCGTGCAGGGTGTTGGAGTCCCAATGTTGCTCGGTTGGGTTCCAGGAGTCGGGAACAGGTGGTGTGGGAGATGGGATGTGTGGGGGCGGTGGGGCAGGCGCTGTGTTGCCACGTGTGGTGGGTGGTGGCGGTGGGCTGTGTTGGAAAGTCGATGGTGGTGGAGTAACGGGTTCGGCCGTTGGCAGGGGTGGCGGTGGCGGAGGTGGAAACTCCGGCTGTGAGGTGGATGCCTGGGGTGGGGGTGTATGCTGCGATGGCGGTGTGTACGGTGGAGTCACATATGGGTTGGAGTGGTGGACGTGGTGTGTACGAAGTGCGTGAGTGAGTGGGCCGTAGGTGCCTGTGGGGCTGTAGGCGTGGTGTGCGGTGGTGGGAGGAGAAGTTGTGGTATCTGGGTTGGTGAGCTGCTGATGATGTTGCTGCATCAAATAATGATTCCAGTAGTATTGTTGCCACTGCGCGTCCATGGTGGCTGGGCGAAGTATCACTGGATCGTGGGCGTGGAGCACCGGTTGTTGATTTGAGCAAGCTGAACATGCGAGAACAGGTCTAGGAAAGTCAAATGAGGGAGCAATGGTGGCGTTAAAACAGTCACCCAATAGACCAGGTTAGACTATTTTTTGTCTAAGATCTATTTTGTAAAAAAATTGTCTATTAGATAACTTTTTTGTTGCCTAAGACAACATGATTTTTGGCTAAGACAACTTTTCAAAATTTGTCTAAGTCTATTTTGAAGAAACAGTCTTAGACTAGTTTTGGCTGTGTCTGAGACAATTTTTTTGTCTCAGACAAATCAAAACTTCCTCAAAACTACCACAGGCACTGAGGAAGTTTACTTGCAGTTTCATCATAGGCATGAGGAAGTTTATGTTACAAAATTTGCATATTATTGCAGTTTCAGTCCATGTGCATGACAAACTTCCACACTTGCAGGTTGAAACTGCCTACAAACTTCCATCAAACTACCTCCAAACTGCCACCAAAAGAAAGGAAGTTTGAAGGAAGTTTTGAAAAACAGACGAGGTAGTTTCGAGGAAATTTCCTTGAAATTTCCTCGTTTGCAGCCGCGAAAATTTGTCTAAGACAGCAGATTTTTGTCTATTAGACAACTTTTGTTTTGTCTATTAGATAACTTTTCGTCACATAAAGTTGTCTAAGACAAATCACAAAAATTTATCTAATAGACAAATTTTAAGAAAGTTGTCTATTAGACAATTTTTTGTCTAACCTGGTCTATTGGGCATGCTGTCGGAAACGGAGGGGTCAAAAGAGGAAAACCCCGAAAACCGCGGAGAACACAGGAATGCCGCAAAAAACCCAGAGAAGTTGTCCGTGTGGATCCGAAAAAAAACATGTTGAGTATCAGACTGTCCACTGAAGCGCGCTGTTTTTTCGTTGTGCGAAGTGAAACTGAACGTGTTCGTCTGCGGAGCGAGCTGGGCCAATGTCCGAAGATGATGGTGGGCATGTTGTTAGAAAGCTGTGGTAAAACCAAGCCTACATAGGAAAACCGTGGAGGGAGTGAGGGTAGGAAAAGTTATAGTATGAATCATCCTCGGTGAAATCATGACAGGCGCCTCAGAAGCTGCAGCTGCGTGATCAATGGTTGTCTGCATGCCACGGGTCGGTAACTGGGTCATAGTCCTGTTGTGATAGCGGCAGGGGGCGCCCCTGCGCGTCCACCCAGGTCGTGGATGGGCGGAGCATGACCACTGGGGGTGGTGGACTCAAGGCGGAGGAGCCAGTCTGTGGTGGGATGAATGGGGTGGGTTGCTGTGTTGGAAGGGAATAATGTGCTGGCCATGGGTGCGTGGGCGAGGGAGCGGCTGTTGGTGGTGCCACGGAGGGTGCAGGCGTATAAGATCCGCCTTGAAAGCACGGCCAGCCAGTTGGTGGGGGGACTGGCTGAAGGGGTTCGGTGGTAGAATGATGCTGTAGGGCTTGAGAGAGAGATGGTGGAGGTCGCTTTGGAAGCGGGTGGACTGTAGTGGTAGAATGGCGGTTGATGCCGGAGGCGCTGCTGTGGGGGGTCGGGGAGCCTGTGCGTGGATCCGGCTGGCGGGTGCGGGTGGGGGTAGTGGTGCGAGGAGGTGTCTTGGAGCGCCTGTTGCGTGGTGTGCCGCCGATGGGGGATGGAAATGTAGGTGGAGTGTGGGGCTGTTCCGGCAAAGTGACAGTAGGTGTGGGGATGAGGTTGACGCATTGCCATCGATCGTGTGGTTGTTTGTTGGTGGCTGATGTGGGATTGGGGGATGCTGTGGGAAAAGTACTGCTGGCTGTGGGAGGGGAGGTTGCTGATTGGTTGCTGCCTGCTGTGGGTATGAGGCCGGCAAAAGAAGGGAGCTGGACGATGGCGTGGATGTCCGTCTGGATGTGACGGTGATGGGTGGCTGCTCGAGGGGTTGCTCGAGGAGTGGTCTGTTGGGATTCGTGCATGAGAAGTGGTGGAAGTGGGTTGGCCAGAATGGATTCTGAGGATGGAGGAGTTTGAGTGGCGACATCTTGCAAAGTGGTAGTTCTGGTTGCGGCGGTGGGAATTGGGTAGAAGCGAAGGGGTGAAGTGGAACTGGGAGGCTGATCTGTCTCGGTGTGTGTTGATGTGGAGGTCTGTGCGGTTAGGTTGGGATCCAGGAAGTATGCTGCTGGGGGAAACCGAGCCATGGTGTCAATGGCATTAAGAGCCAAGCGCGTGTGGCTCTGGATGCGTTGTACGTTGTTGTGGTAAATGGCAATGAGCCGCTGGACAGGTGGTGGGAGTGTATCAGTTAGAGGTTGATGTCCGATAGGGGTGTCAGTGAGGGCGTTGAGGCTGTCCAGGTGTTGGTGAAGAACGAATCTGTGGACGTGAAGGTCGGTGAGGATGCCCATAAGGGCGTGGGGTGGTTGGAGGGTGTATACTTCGGCCCAAAACGATTGGTCTGCCGAGATGTTGGTGGTGGCTGATGGTGCAGGTTGTGAGGGTGTGGGAAGTGGATTGGGTTGAGGCTGCAGCGGGGAAGTTGGATCCTGCACTTGCGGAGGTATTTCCTCCGGATCTTCATTGAAGAGAAGTAGAACCTCAGACTGCTCATCATAGTCGGCGTGGCTCTCCATTGACAGGTAAGCGTGGAGGCGGTGCACGGTTGCAGGTAAAGATCACGAGTTTGAAAAACGGCTGCAGTCAAGTAGAAAACACTCTGCCTGTGGGATTGAGAGGTTAGAACGAGGTCTCAATCTAAGTAGAATGGGCAGGAAAAAAGTGTAGACAAAGTCGAACAAGTGGAAAGTGAAAGCCCGAAAGGAGGTGGCGTTCTTTTTGGTCATCACACGCTGTGTGAAGGTGCGGGGTGAAACTATGAGCTGCTGTGGCGTGAGTTGAGCTCGGCCGCGGCTGCAGCTGCGGCTTGGCGCGCAATCCGCAGGATGGTTTGTTGGAGCGTGGCCGCCTGCTGCTCTGTTAGTGGCGCATCTGGAATAGGAGGTACTGGTGGGAAAACTGTAGTGGTGTTGGTGGTAGTGGTTGGGCTGAAGTGAGATGGTGGTACGGGACGTGATGTGACTGGTCGTCGAGTGGGATGTGCTGTGGGATTGAGGTAATGTTTGATGTCGTTGGAAAAGTTGAAGGGTAGAAGTTGGCCGTTCCGGTGGGGACGTGGAATGGTGACCTGTACGGGGATGCGTGTAGGTGCTGCTGAATGGGAGGCATGGTGCCATTGTGGGGGGCGCACCCAAGTGGTATTGATGGGTGGGTGCCCCGGACGTGCTTTTGGTAGAATGGGAACATTGGTGGTGAGGATGACAGGATCCTCAGTGCTAGTGGAGGATGTGGTGGATGGTGGTGCTGGCGGTGCCGTGGTGTGCGGAGGTATGGCTGCAGGCGGTGTTGGTGTTGGCCTGGGGTTGGTCTGTGGTGTGTTGCGTGTGGATAGGTTGCGGTAAGATGTGTGAGAAACTGGAGGGGCTTTGGCTGGTGGTGTTGTAGATGTGGTAGAGGTTTTGTCCGGTACAGCGCTGACCGGAGGGCAAAGCATGGGAGTATGCTGTGGGGAGTCTTCCTCCTTTTTCGTGAGTTCCAGCTTTGGGTCGTTAGTGGATGACTCACCGGCTTCTGCCTTGGTGAGGTGTGGTGTCTCTTCCTTCACTTCGATAGACTCTGTGGGAGTGCGATCCCAGTCAGGAGAGTCGTAGTCCATGGGGTGGTGAGAAGGCGAAGTGAGTTGTATGAAGCGGCCCGTCGAGAGTTCAAATGGCTGCGGAGATAAATGTGTGACTGCTGGGTGGTAAAAAATGGAGATAGTGTGAAGAAAACTAAAAGGACGGGTTTTTTCGATCTCTGAGCAAAGCGTAATGTGTGAGACCAAGCGTTGTCCGACGCCTCAGGGGGAGGAGGACGGTGTGTCAGCAAGCAGGTGGCAAGCTACCGAGGAGGTGGGACTGGAGTTGGAGGCCGTCCAAAGTGCTTGGTGCAGGTGTCCGCGGTGGCCGGGAGCTGCGGATGGTCGGTCTGGGATGATCTGGTGCCCAGGGGTTGTGTGGTTCGGCTGCGAGAGTGTGGTGAGGGGAAGCCGGTCTCGGGAACGAGACCTGTCTCTGCCAATGAACCGGTGGATGAGCGGTGGTGTGTTAGTGGGTGATGGTGTGGCTGGGGTGCGTTGAGAGGTGACTCCGGAGAGGAGGTTGGTTTGCTGTGGTGGGATGTCAAGGGTGGGATCAATGCGGTAGTGGCCAGGGGAGCCTGGTGAGCCGGGAAGGAATTGCAGCCTGTTGAGTCCACGGCGGGCGTCGTGGGTGGTGTTGATCAAATGTCGCAGTGTGTTGCGTGTCTGCAGAAAAAGTCTGTAGGCTGGTGTATTGGTGAAAGTAGACATTGGGGGGATGGGATCTTGCACAATGGGGTGATGTTGGAGATCCTCGACCAGTGAGGATATAGTATTGATCATCCAGTGGAGCAGGAGTAGTTCAGGTTGGTGTGTCACGGATGGAGCCAAGTATGGCATGGGATTGTTCGGTAAAGAGTAGCTGTGGTGTGGAGTGGGTGGGCCAGGGGAAAAAGTAGTGGTCGCTGAGAAAGGAGGTTGTGGAGTTCGTAGATCATCGCAAGGCATCATGTCGTAGGAAGGGCGGACGGTTATGAATAAACAGTTCGGTCAAATGGCTGCGGAAAAATGGTGGCAAGCAAATGCGAAAAACCATTAAGCAGTGTGAGTGTGAAAAGAAGTTCTGTTGGATGGCTGAATTTCGCCGCTCGCCGAGAAAGTCAGTGAGACTTGAAAAACAAAATGTAACAGTAGCCGCGGGCGGGGATGCCGTCTCATAGTTGGCAAACGGCGCAGCGGCTGCCGTAGAGCTGGAGGTTGGATGTTGCTGTAGTTAGCCAATGCGGTGTGAGAGGTTGTCGCGGGACCGTGAGCGTTCCCTGGTGTGAGTGGTAGCGTTGATGTGGGTTGCCGGGGTGGCTTGTGGTGGGGGGCCTGTCCAGTATGAGTGTAGGCGTTCTGCGTCTTGTGGTGGGGTACGTGGTGAAGGAGAGGGTGAACGGCTGGAAAGTCCGGGTGGTAGTGGAGAACCTGGCGGTATGTTGTGTAGAATGGCCAGGTTTCTGCTGGAGAGTGTGGCTGTGGGGTTGATGCGGTATTGTCCTGGGAGCCCGGGGGCGGTGGTAACAAATCGAAGGAGCCGACGAGCCTGGGAGAGGTTATCGATCAAGCGGTCCAGCAAGATCAGGTCACCGCGCATTCGGTAAAGGAGGTTGTATGCTCTCTGGTCTTGAAAATAGGTCTGGCTTGGCATAGGTTCAGTGTGGAATGGGTGTCGGCGGAGGTGTTGGTTGACCAGAAAGAGGAGGTCCAAAGAGCCGTTGAGGGATTGAAAATCGGGCTGAGTGCTAATCGAAGGTTGGAGCCAGCTCGGAGGGCGCTGTGGGAGGTAGTGTTCTGTATCGGCGGGGTTGCTATGAGGGCGAGCGCGAGGATTGGCCATGACAATTGATGGAATAAAATGGCGTACAAAAGGCTGCGGAGCTGAAGTGAGCCTGAAAACTGACAAATCGAAGTTGGGCAACCTGGTGAAAGTAGATTGGATGTGAAAAACCAAATGTCAGTGCGGGTCAGTGGATTTGTCCTGCGGCACGCCGTAAAGAAAGGTGGGTGAAACGGGTCAAATGAAATAACTGACCATGGGCGTAAGTGGAGATTTCTCCGGATGACTGTCTTCACTAAGGTCCCGCTCAGCAGCCGGCGGCAGCAGCGCAGCAGCAGGAGTCGTTTGATGTTGTGAAGTCGGTGGCGTTGTTATGGGGGAAGGGGAGAAATCCGGTTGTGAATGCGGTGCTGGGGAACTGCTGGTGATGTGGGTGTTGGTGAGGGGGAAGGTGCTTGTCGTGGTGGTGCGGTTGGTAGTGGTGTGGAGAGGAGTTGCTGGTCCTGCTGACGTTGCATGTCTTTGAGTTCTTGCCATCGGGCTTGGCATTGCTCAACGGAGAAGCCCACTCGGCGAGCCACAGTGGTCCAGTTGGGACGAAGTTTGGGGTTTTCTTTGAGTTCGACCAGGCGACAGTCAGCGTCGCCGTCCCAAGCATCCCAGTCCGCCTGTCGGTTCAGTGGTGGTGGGGGTGGTTGCTTCCGCTTGCGTGTTGTGGTGGGTTGTGGATCTGGGGGTGTTGTTGGAGTGTCGTCTGAGTCTTTTGAGGGTGGTGCTGGTAAACGGATGGGTGGTCTGGATGGTGCTGAGTCACAGGATGAGGTGGTAGATGGTAAACGTATAGGGTGGTTGGGCGGAGTTGGAAGTGGCTGAAAGTGTTGGCGGAAAGTGGGGTCCGCTTGGTGGCAGTGGTGGAGGAAAACAGTGTGGAGGTGTGCTACAATATCTGTTGCTTGTCGGAGCAGGTTTTGCACCTGCGAAAGTGCCACTGCGGTTCTGTGTATGAGAGTTGAGGTGTCGTTTTGTAGAGGTGTCGGTGTGCTGCTCATGATTCTGAGATGTAGGGGTGTACAGTAGCTAAGAATCGTCACAGGTTGCTGCGGCAGCGCGCCAAAGCAGCCGGACAGCGGCGAGTCTGAGGGAGCGCGTCATCACGAGGCCGTGCATATGAATTAAGCGAGCATCAAATTCCCACAGGCAAAAGTGCGAATATGCAATGCCGGTTGGACAATCAAGTACATGAGAATCTGACATGTGAAATACTCCATCAAAACAGCCGGTACAATTCGAAGAAAGATGTTTACAGCAAACACTGCAGAGCTTGAAAAATTGAGGGTTCAAAATTCGCGTAGCCGCTGCAAGAGGCTCTTTTTTTTTTTGGCTGCTACAGCAAAGGTTGTGTGGTGGTGTGAGACCAAAAGTGGATGTGGAGGTGGTAGTGGTGTGTAGATGTGTGGTAGTGGTGTTATGGGTCCGGTGGAGTGGAGTTGGTGGACCAGGCCAGTCCTTTGACAATGGCGTGGTCCGGGTGGATCACCCAGCAGCGGCCCTTCTGATGAAAGACTGCACCATGGTGGTCGTTAAGGAGGTTCATGGCGTGTTCCTCACCTCCAGAGGTATATTTTGTGGCAGCACCCCAAGCAAGGAGTGTGATGATAAGGGAATGGGAATTCTTGTGGAGTTGCCAGGTGTTGTGGATGATGCGGGCAAGTTCGTTGTGGTCATGGGGTTGGTTGTGGGTGATGCGAACGCCCTGGGCAAAAAATCCAGGGTAGTTGGCAAAGTGGAGTGTGCTGGGTAAAAATCGGCCTTGGCGTAGAATGTTGGAAATGTTGCCGACGGGGCCTGTGTGGCCTGCGTTGATGTGGGCGACTTCCCGGTGGGTTGATGTGGCGCGGGAAACCGCAGGTGGCTCTGGTGTAGTGGCTTTGGTGTTGAGGAAGGGAAGTGAAATGGCGTAGTACTGGAATTGGTCGTATTGGTGAGTTGTGTCGTTCCACTTGGCGTGGGTATATTGTCGGAAATCGGTGATCTCCTTGTAGGTGATGTTGCAGTCTGTGAGGATATTGGCAATGTACTGGTGTTGTGGTCGGTTGGGATTGTCGAGTTGGGTGGCATGGAATTCGAGCCATTCCAGGATTTGGTCTGCAGGTGTAAAGGTGTGAAAGTTGGGTGGAGGTCGCCAACGGTTGATTGGGCGACGGAGGACGGCTGTGGTGGGAAATTGAGAGGGGTCTGGGTTGGAGTGTTCGGTGTTAGGGCGTAGATCAATGGGTTGTGGTGGTGAGCGACTGCGGGATGGCGTAAGGCTGGATGTGTAAGTGGATGTTGAAGGCGACCGCCGTCGCCGGGTTGTGCTGTGATGTTTGGAATGGCGGTGATGGTGATGTCGGCGGCGGTGGCGGTGGCGTGCTCTGTGGTGATGGTCGGACTTGCGTCGGCTCTTGTGGTGGCGGCGGCGACTGCTGTGTGGTGGTTGCGGGGAAGGTGGTTGCGGTGCTGGTGAGGCAGTGGTGTCAGGTTTGTCTGGTGCTGGTAGTGAAGATCCAGGCGCTGGTGTGGCAGATACCAGCGATGGGGATGCTGAATGTTGGGATACGGTAGCTGGTGGGGGCGTGGTTTGGACCGGCAATGGATTGTCCTGGGCAGTCATGGGGATGGGTTGGATTGGTGGTGTTGGATCCGATGGTGGCTGCTGTTGAAGTGGAGGTTGGGCTGGTGTTGAGGCGTTGATGGTTTGTGGAGGCGGTGGCG
>CAXAMN010024326.1:0-13622 GCA_963970005.1 Durusdinium trenchii | reverse complement strand
ACCAAAAGTGGATGTGGAGGTGGTAGTGGTGTGTGGATGTGTGGTAGTGGCGTTATGGGTCCGGTGGAGTGGAGTTGGTGGACCAGGCCAGTCCTTTGACAATGGCGTGGTCCGGGTGGATCACCCAGCAGCGGCCCTTCTGATGAAAGACCGCACCATGGTGGTCGTTAAGGAGGTTCATGGCGTGTTCCTCACCTCCAGAGGTATACTTTGTGGCAGCACCCCAAGCAAGGAGTGTGATGATAAGGGAATGGGAATTCTTGTGGAGTTGCCAGGTGTTGTGGATGATGCGAGCAAGCTCGTTGTGGTCATGGGGTTGGTTGTGGGTGATGCGAACGCCCTGGGCAAAAAATCCAGGGTAGTTGGCAAAGTGGAGTGTGCTGGGTAAAAAACGGCCTTGGCGTAGAATGTTGGAAATGTTGCCGACGGGGCCTGTGTGGCCTGCGTTGATGTGGGCGACTTCCCGGTGGGTTGATGTGGCGCGGGAAACCGCAGGTGGCTCGGGTGTAGTGGCTTTGGTGTTGAGGAAGGGAAGTGAAATGGCAAAGTACTGGAATTGGTCGTATTGGTGAGTTGTGTCATTCCACTTAGCGTGGGTATATTGTCGGAAATCGGTGATCTCCTTGTAGGTGATGTTGCAATCTGTGAGGATATTGGCAATGTACTGGTGTTGTGGTCGGTTGGGATTGTCGAGTTGGGTGGCGTGGAATTCGAGCCATTCCAGGATTTGGTCTGCAGGTGTGAAGGTGTGAAAGTTGGGTGGAGGTCGCCAACGGTTGATTGGGCGACGAATGACGGCTGTGGTGGGATATTGAGAGGGATCAGGGTTGGTGTGTTCGCTGTTTGGGCGTAGATCAATGGGTTGTGGTGGGGACCGACTGCGGGATGGTGTGAGGCTAGATGTGTAGGTGGATGTTGAAGGCGACCGCCGTCGCCGGGTTGTGCTGTGGTGTTTGGAATGGCGGTGATGGCGATGTCGGCGGCGGTGGCGGTGGCGTCCTCTGTGGTGATGGTCGGACTTGCGTCGGCTCTTGTGATGGTGGCGGCGACTGCTGTGTGGTGGTTGTGGGGAAGGTGGTTGTGGTGCTGGTGAGGCAGTGGTGTCAGGTTTGTCTGGTGCTGGTAGTGAAGGTCCAGGTGCTGGTGTGGCAGATACCAGCGATGGGGATGCTGAGTGTTGGGATACGGTAGCTGGTGGAGGTGTGTTTTGGACTGGTAGTGGATTGTCCTGGGCAGTCGTGGGGATGGGTTGGATCGGTGGTGTTGGATCCGATGGTAGCTGCTGTTGAAGTGGAGGTTGGGTTGGCGTTGAGGCGTTGATGATTTGTGGGGGCGGTGGCGGGGGCCCCGGTTGGAGTGGAGGCTGTGTGACGGGGGGAAAAGCTGAATAGGGTTGCCAAACGCCCTGGGGGATGGCGCATTGGGGATCTGTGGATGGATAATTGGCAATCGCAGTCTGTTGCTGTGTTGGAGGGGGATGTGTCAGTGTAGTGGGGGGAGGAAGTTCAGCTGGTGGTGTGGGATGAGGTGGTGGCAGCAGGTAGGACGGGGGAGGTGCTGCTGTCGGAAACACTGGAGCTGGATGTGTGGGTTGCGGAGGCACGTGACATGGGGGGACAAAAGTCCAAGTGGATGGTGTGCCGTAGGTCAGTGCAGTGGCGGTAGGGGTGGATAAAAACGGTGGTGGTTGAAATGGTTGTGGTTGGGGGTGAGGGTATGCCGATGGTTGTGTCGAGGGAAAGGTGGGTGCAGTTGATGGTTGTGGCATCGGCCATGTGGGTTGAGGTTGCGTGGTAGGTAGTGGTGGTGGCGTGGTGTGAGCGTAGGGCCACGGAAAATGCATGTCGTGGTCGTAGCTATGGCTCGGCGCGGCGCGGCAGCAAAAAGCAGCGGAGAATTGCCGAGTTGTATTGTCTTGTTGTTGTTGAAGGTGTCATCTCTGGTGTCGGTGCTGAGTATGTTGTAAGGTGGTGCTAAATGTAAGCTTGTTGGTAGGTGTGTGTTCATGCATCTCGAATTAAGCTGAAGAGTTGTAATGCCCTTCCTTGAGTGCTGTCGATGAAAGATTCGCGGCAGCAACATAACGAACATAGAAACACGCACATGACTGGAAACCATGAAAAGAAAACTGAATGCCGAAATCTGAAATCAGAAGTTCTGAATCTGAGGGATTTTTCAAGAACCGTTTTTTGGCCCGGCGGCCGCTGTGGCGGTTGATTCTGTGAGGGTGTCGGTGCCTTCCTGTGAAGTTCCAGTGAGCGGTGGTGCGTTGGGGTGGTTGCTTTCCCATGCGAGAACGGCGCCCCTGTGACGGGGATCACACTCAGCACCCGAGTGGGACGGCTGAGCAGGACACACTTCGAACTTTTGGTTTTCAGTTAACGCAATTGTCTCAATGGGAAGGAAGGCGATGGAACGGCATGGTGAAGAGTCCGAAAGACTTGTAGGTGTTTTAACAAGGTGTTGGTCAAGTCTGCTGAGACGAGTGGCGCGCTGCGAGTCGGCTGCAAAACTAGGCTGCAAAAAAACCCGCGAGGTTTGGAGGAGGAAACATGAAGGACCATGGAAACAAAACAAACAAATTGGACAGCTTGCTCAAAAGTTCATTTGGCAGGTACGTCCAGAAAGCGTCCTTTCTGGATTTCACGACCGGGCTATCACTGTCTTCGTTGGGCAGTGAGTGATAGCGGTCCACTGCCCCCCTGCCTGCGGAAAAGTGGTGTGGTGGGGTAAGACCCTTTGTCCAGGGTGGGACACACACACTTCGAACTTGGGTTTTCAGTTAACGCAATTGTCTCAGTGGGAAAGAAGGCGATGGAACGGCAAGGTGGAAAGGTCAGCTGAAAAAGTATTGTTTAACACATGGTTTCCAAAGGTCAAGTCTGCGGTCGGCGGCTGGCTGCAACTCACGATCGGTTGAGAAATGCAGTGGGAAACCTGTTTAAGGGGAAGGAACACATGAAACACCATGAAACAAACCAAAAGAGTGGACAGCGTGTGCAAAAGTTCATTGGGCAGGTACACAATGCGGCGTCCCGCATTGCTTCACCACGAGCTGACAGCGTCTTCGTTGGGCAATGTCTGTCAGTCGTGCATTGCCCCCCTGCCTGTGTAAAATAGGAAGAGTGGTGGGGTAAGACCCTTTGTCCAGGGTGGGACACACACAGGTCGCCGCATTCGGCGCTTTTTTTCAAAAACCGGTGGCAGGCGTGGTAGTTATGCCCCTTTTGGACATATAGGTTCACGAGTTCAGCCGCAGCAACGTCAGCGCTGGAGGGTGGGAATGTGTATTTTCGAATGGTGTGGAGTCGTGATTGGAGGCCTGATAGAGCCAAGCGCTGGCTCCCGGCGGTTGTGGAATCCCGGATTTTCCAGGGTTGGGAAGGTTGCATGTAGGTGATGGTGCGTTGTGGGAGGTCGATGTTGAAACCGAGGAGATGAAAATCCTCCACCGGTTCAAGTTCAACTGGGTCGCCAAAGAAATTGTGGTGGATGAGAGTTTGGATAGCCGGGTGTTGAAGGAAGTGTTCGTTGTGGACAATGAAGCGGTTGTCGACATATCGATAGTAAGTAAAATGGAGGTCTGTGTGTTGAAGGAGGTTGTTGTGGATCTGATGCCAGGAATGCTCAATGAGGGTGATGGCAACATTGCATAGGGCTGGAGAGAGCTGGGATCCAATCCCGGCCCCTCGGATTTGTTTGTAAGTGTTGTTACAAGCTCGGAAAATGCATGTGTTGAGGGCAAAAGCCACGATGGTGGTAATGTCGGAAGTCTGGATGGTACGTTGGGTAGGGTGTTTTCGGTGGTGTCTGCCAATGTGTGAGTGGTGGAAAGGATTGCCGGTAGCCTGGACGTCCACCGTCAAGGTGTGTGTGGACTGCTGTTGTTGCCAGTGGTGGATGAGGGAGTGTACAGCATCAATAAGTCTGTGTTGTGGGACTGAGTTGAAGAAGCCGACCAGGTCATCGTTGGTGGCGTGTAGTGAGATGTCTGGTGGGGTTTGGGTGAGGTAGCTGTGAAAATGGTGCCAAAGCTGGGGGATGGACATTTGGCCGGGATGCTGAGGGTAAAGGTGTTGGAGGATGATGTCAAGGGCACGGCTGGTAATGCGAAGCAGGTTGCCACTGAGTGATTGGAAGTACGAGATAATTGTACGGCCTTTTTGCCAGTGCTTCTTCTCCTTGAGGTGGACAACACCGTAAGGAATGTTGAAATCTTTGCGAAAGCCCCACTTGTAGCGAGTGCGCAAAATGGGGGGGACAGTGGCGGCCAGGTGGTCGTGGATGTTGGCGGCAGTGATGTAGGGGAGTGGTTGGAAAAGTTCCGGGGATTGCCAGGTATTCAAGGCGCCAGTGAAATATTGGCGAGGGCAAAAAAGCCGGAGTTGTTGGAGCTCATGGTCGGCATGGTGGAGTAAGGTGTGTTTGCCCAAATGTTCTTGGAGTTGACGAAGCAGGCGGGCCGTAAAACGGGGTTGCTGCTTGAGGTGTGCGTTGTGAAGGCGCCATTGGTGCTCAAGGAAAGGCTGCAGGTGTTGAACTAGGGATGGTGGAAGCCCTTGTAGTTTGAGCCATTTGGTATAGGCCGTCTTGAAAATGAGGAAGTACCGAGCTTTGCTTGGGTAATAGGTGCTGTTCATATTGGCGTTGAGGAAAATGCTGAGGTGTGTAGGGAGCTGGAGTTGGTCAAGTGTAAGGATGTAGTGGCCGTTGATGGTAGGGGTATCGGGAACCTGCAGGAGGGTGCGCAGGTGATCGCATGCACAGGGGAGATCTGCTGGATCTGGCGGGGAGTGGAGGGTGTCCTCCCATGTGCGGTGGTTGTGCAGGTGGGAGCGGAGGGTTTTGTGGGCGGCTTCCCTCAGTCTGTGGGAAGGGAGGTGGAGGGGAATGGTGAAATGCTTGTGCTGCTGGATGGTGGTACGAAGCCATTGTTGGCAGTGCTTGGTGAAGTCGTCATGGGCCAAGAAGGGCACTGTCAATGGGATGTTTGGCTTTGGTGGCGTGAGGTTGCGGTAGATCAAGGCTTTGTTGAGGATGTGAAGAGCTCGGCTGCGGCCAGGTTCTTCCAAATTTGCGGCCATACGCCGAATGGCATACGCCTCGAGGTCCGTGTGGCGGCCGCTTCTTATCTGTTTTGCTGCCTCAAAAGAGGCTGCGGTGTGTTTGGTAAGGTTGCGAAGAAGTTGGAGGGCGTGATGCTTAGTGGAAGTGTAGAGGTGTGGTTCTCTGAGTGTGTACTGGCGTTGTCGAAGGCGTCGGAACAGTCGTTTGTGGGTGGCTAGTCTGGAGTAGAAGTGGGCTCTGTGTTTTGCGAACTGCCATCCCTGAGCTTTGAGTTTGAGGTGGTGGGAAATGAAAGGCCAGTTGAGTGAAGGCATCCAGTTGGCGATGTAGTGGTGCTCTTGGATCCAGGCTTGGTCGTATGTGTCATGGGAGGTGAGTTGGATAGTGGTGTAGTGGTGGATGTTGTTGTGTGAATGCCAATAACGTAAGGAGAGTTCTGCAGAAATGGGAATGTTGTTTTGGAGTTGTTTGAGTTTGGCGCGGCGATTGTGCTCGCGGTGGGGGATGCCGATAGCTGTGGAGCCAACGTAGAAGTGGCCATGTTGATGGTAGCAGCGTTGGGGTTGGTCGGGATTGAAGTGGAGCTTGATGTAGACGGAATTGGAAGAGAGGAAGTTGTGGTAGTGGTAGGTGTGGGGTAAAATGTGGAGCTGGCGAAGGCGGTTGCGCCATTGTTGTGAGCGATGGGTATTGGACGGGTAAGCGAAAAGAAGTGTGATGTGGATGAGGCCGGTTGCAAAGATGGCCTCGGCGCGGTCGATGTATTGGGTGCGATGGATGAGTGTGGAAAGTGCGCGGTGTAGGTGGAAAAGTTGGGTGAGGTTAGTGTGGCTGGGTTGCTGCTGGGCCTCGATGGCGAGTCAGCAACCAATGGCTGCTCCGACTCCCACCAGCTGTTGTAGGCTGCGAATGGGGAGTCGGTTGACTCGGTTGAGGGGTAGGCCATACTTGGTGGCTGCTTCTTTTAGCTGCTGCGTGGTGACTTTGCTTGTTTGCAGCAGTCGGATGACTTCCTTCGCAGCTTCTTGAATGGCGGGGTCAAAGGTAGTGACCCATTGTTGGATATCTGGGTAGTTCCAGCCGTCGGGAATGTCGTCTTGCAGGGTGGGGTGTGGTGGTTGCAAGACGTCAGTGATGGCTGGTGGCTTCGGTGGCGGTGGTGTGGGTGCGTGGGAAGGGGCGGCTGGCGCAGAAGATCGGCCGGTGTTTTTGACTGGTGTGAGCGGGTTGCCGAGGTCTTGGAGTTTCTGACGTGCCCGAGCCAGTTCGTCGTTGGTGTTTTTGAGGGCGCGTAAAGCGGAGCCTTCCGCAGGTGCTGGGGAGTGGGTTTGTAGTTGGTCGATAAGCAGTTTGATGAGGGGAGCGTGGAACGCTCGGGCATGGGTAGTTTTGTTTGGGACGTCTGTGCTCTGTTGTGTGTGCAGAGCCTCCGCTATGCCGTCAAGGTCAAGGCGGTTCTCGCGGAGTTGTTGGAGAAAAAGGGTCACAAAGACCGACTCCGCTATGCTTCTGGTGGCAATGAAACCTGTGAATTTGCCGTTGCTCAGGGTACGGGCGGTGAACTCGGAGGTACCGTGGTAAGCCAATTGCCACGGGAAGACCTCAAAGGTGGGGAGGCCGGCCACTCCTGCTTTGCGAGACCACTGGGTGGGTTGAATTGTACGATGTAGTTGGTGGCCGTGTAGGGTGTTGGAGTCCCAATGTTGCTCGGTTGGGTTCCAGGAGTCAGGAATAGGTGGTGTGGGGGATGGGATGTGTGGGGGCGGTGGGGCAGGTGCGGTGGTGCCACGTACTGCGATGGCGGTGTGTACGGTGGAGTCACATAAGGGTTGGAGTGGTGGACGTGGTGTGTACGAAGTGCGTGAGTGAGTGGGCCATAGGTGCCTGTGGGGCTGTAGGTGTGGTGTGCGGTGGTGGGGGGAGAAGTTGTGGTATCTGGGTTGGTGAGCTGCTGATGATGTTGCTGCATCAAATAATGATTCCAGTAGTATTGCTGCCACTGCGCGTCCATGGTGGCTGGGCGAAGTATCACTGGATCGTGGGCGTGGAGCACCGGTTGTTGATTTGAGCAAGCTGAAAATGGGAAAACAGGTGTAGGACAGTCAATTGAGGGAGCAATGGTGGCGTTACAACGGTCATGCTGTCGGAAAAGATTTCAAAGAAAATCTCGTAAACTCAAAAGACCGCGGCGAACACAGGAAAAACCGAAAAAACCGAAAAACTCACGAAGGCGTCTGCATGGATCCGAACAAAATGTTGAAAGTCAGACTGTCCACTAAAGCGCGCTGTTTTTCGTTGTGCAAGGTGAAACTGAACGTGGTTGGCTGCGGAGCAAGCTGGGCGACTGTCCGAAGATGATGGTGGGCGTGTTGTTGGAAAGTTGTGGCAAAAACAAAACTTACATGGCAAAGACGTGGAAGGAGTGAGGGTAGGAAAAGGTGTTGTACAAATCATCCTCGGTGAAATCATGGCAGGCGCCTCAGGAGCTGCAGCTGCGTGATCAATGGTTATCTGCATGCCACGGGTCGGTGACTGGATCGTAGTCCTGTTGTGATAGCGGCAAGGGGCGCCCTTGCGCGTCCAACCAAATCGTGGGTGGGCGGAGTGTGACCACTGGGGGTGGTGAACTCAAGGCGGAGGAGCCAGTCTGTGGTGAGATGAATGGGGTGGGTTGCTGTGGTGGAAGGGAGTACTGTGCTGGCCATGGGTGAGTGGGCGTGGGAGCGGCTGTCGGTGGTGCCACTGAGGGTGCTGGCGTATAAGATCCGCCTTGATAGCACGGCCAGCCAGTTGCCGGGGGAACAGGCTGAAGGGGTTCAGTGGTAGAGTGTTGCTGTAGGGCTTGAGAGAGCGATGGTGGTGGTCGCTTTGGAAGTGGGTGGACTGTAGTGGTAGCATGGCGGTTGATGCCAGAGGCACTGCTGTGGGGGGTCGGGGAGCCTGTGCGTGGATCTGGCTGGCGGGTGCGGGTGGGGGTGGTGGTGCGGGGAGGTGTCTTGGAACGCCTGTTTCGTGGTGTGCCGCCGATGGGGGATGGAAATGTAGGTGGAGTGTGGGGCTGTTCCGGCAAAGTGACAGGAGGTGTGGGGATGAGGTTGACGTATTGCCACCGATCGTGTGGTTGCTTGTTGGTGGCTGATGTGGGATTGGGGGATGCTGTGGGAAATGTACCGCTGGCAGCGGGAGGGGAAGTTGCCGATTGGTTGCTGTCTGCTGTGGGGATGAGGCCGGCAAAAGAAGGGAGCTGGACGATAGCGTGGATGTCCGTCTGGATATAACGGTGGTGGGTGGCTGTTCGGGGGGTTGCTCGAGGAGTGGTCTGTTGGGATTCGTGCATGAGAAGTGGTGGAAGTGGATTGGCCAGAATGGATTCTGAAGGTGGAGGAGTTTGAGTGGCGACGTCCTGCAAAGTAGTAGTTCTGGTTGTGGCGGTGGGAATTGGGTAGAATCGAAGGGGTGAAGTGGAACTGGGAGGATGGTCTGTCTCGGTGTGTGTTGATGTGGAGGTCTGTGCGGTTAGGTTGGGATCCAGGAAGTATGCTGCTGGGGGAAACCGAGCCATGGTGTCAATGGCATTGAGAGCCAGGCGCGTGTGGCTCTGGATGCGCTGTACGTTGTTGTGGTAAATGGCAATGAGGCGCTGGACAGGTGGTGGGAGTGTATCCGTTAGAGGTGGATGTCCGATAGGGGTGTCAGTAAGGGCGTTGAGGCTGTCCAGGTGTTGGTGAAGAACGAATCTGTGGACGTGAAGGTCGGTGAGGATGCCCATAAGGGCGTGGGGTGGTTGGAGGGTGTATACTTCGGCCCAAAACGATTGGTCTGCCGAGATGTTGGTAGTGGCTGATGGTGCGGGTTGTGAGGTTAGGGAAAGTGGATTGGGTGGAGGCTGCAGCGGGGATGTTGGATCCTGCACTTGCGGGGGTGTTTCCTCCGGATCTTCATTGAAGAAAAGTAGAACCTCAGACTGCTCATCATAGTCGGCGTGGCGCTCCATTGACAACTACGTGTGGAGGCGGTGCAGAGTTGCAGGTAACAATCACGAGTTTGAAAAAACGGCTGCAGTCAGGTAGAACACACCTGCATGTGGGAGATTAGACCCAGGTGTCAAACCACGTAGAATGGGCATGAAACAGTAGGAAAAGTCGAAAAAGTGGTAAGTGAAAGACTGAACGAAGGTGGCGTTCTTTTTGTTCATCACACGCTGTGTGAAGGTATGGGGTGAGACTATGAGCTGCTGTGGCGGGAGTTGAGCTCGGCCGCGGCTGCAGCGGCAGCTTGGCGCGCAATCCGCAGGATGGTTTGTTGGAGCGTGGCCGCCTGCTGCTCTGTTAGTGGCGCATCGGGAATGGGGGGTACCGGTGGAAAAACTGTAGTGGTGTTGGTAGTATTGGTTGGACGAAAGTGAGATGGTGGTACGGGACTGGATGTGACTGGTCGTCGAGTGGGGTATGCTGTGGGATTGAGGTAATGCTTGATGTCGTTGGAAAAGTGGAAGGGTAGAGGTTGGCCGTTCCGGTGGGGACGTGGAATAGTGACCTGTACAGGGTTGCGTGTGGGTGCTGTTGAAGGGTGGGCGTGGTGCCATTGTGGAGGCCGCACCCAAGTAGTATTGATGGGTGGGTGCCCCGGACGTGCTTTCGGTAGAATGGGAACATTGGTGGTGAGGATAACTGGGTCCTCTGTGCTGGTGGAGGATGTAGTGGATGGTGGTGCTGGTGTGGTGTGCGGAGGAATGGCATCAGGCGGTGTTGGTGTTGTCTTGGGGTTGGTCTGTGGTGTGTTGCGTGTAGATAGGTTGCGGTATGAGGTGTGAGAGACTGGGGGGGGCTTTTGCTGGTGGTGTTGTAGACGTGGTAGAGGTTTTGTCCGGTACTGCGCTGACCGGAGGGCAAAGCATGGGAGCATGCTGTGGGGAGTCCTCTTCCTTTTTCGTGAGTTCCAGCTTTGGGTCATTGGGGGATGGTGCATCGGCTTCTGCTTTGGTGAGGTGTGGCATCTCTTCCTTCACTTCGATAGACTCCGTGGGAGTACGATCCCAATCAGGAGAGTCGTAGTCCATGGGATGGTGGTGGGAAGGCGAAGCGAGTTGTGGGAATCAGCCCGTCGAAAGTTCAAATGGCTGCGGAGATAAATGTGTGGCTGCTGGGTGGTAACATAGAGATAGAGTGAAGAAAGCTAAAAGGACCGGTTTTTTTCCGATCGCTGAGCAAAGCGTAATGTGTGAGACCAAGCGTTACCCGGCGCCTCAGGGGGAGGAAGACGGTGTGTTAGCAAGCAGGTGGCAAGCTACCGAGGAGGTGGAGCTGGAGGTGGAGGCCGTCCAGAGTGCTTGGTGCAGGTGTCCGCGGTGGCCGGGAGCTGCGGACGGTCGGTCCGGGATGATCTGGTGCCCTGAGGTTGTGTGGTTGGGCTGTGAGAGTGTGGTGAGGGGAAGCCGGTCTCGAGAACGAGACCTGTCTCTGCCACTGAACCGGTGGAGGAGCGGTGGCGTGTTGGTGAGTGATGGTGTGGTGGGGTTGCGTTGTGAAGTAGTTCCGGAGGGGAGGTTGGTTTGCTGTGGTGGGATGTCAAGGGTGGGATCAATGCGGTAGTGGCCAGGGGAGCCTGGTGAGCCAGGAAGGAATTGAAGCCTGTTGAGTCCACGGCGGGCGTCGTGGGTGGTGTTGATCAAATGTCGCAATGTGTTGCGTGTCTGCAGAAAAAGTCTGTAAGCTGGTGTATTGGTAAAAGTAGACATTGGGGGGATGGGATCTCGCACAATGGGGTGATGTTGGAGATCTTCGACAAGTGAGGAGATGGTATTGATCATCCAGTGGAGCAGGAGTAGTTCAGGTTGGTGTGTCACGGATGGAGCCAAGTATGGCATGGGATTGCTCGGTAAAGAGTAGTTGTGGTGTGAAGTGGGTTGGTCAGGGGGGAAACGTAGTGGTCGCTGAGTAAGGAGGCTGTGGAGTTCGTAGATCATCGGGAGGCATCATGTCGTAGGAAGGGCGCACGTTTATGAAGAAACTGTTCGGTCAAATGGCTGCGGACAGAAGGTGGCAAGCAAGAGGGAAAACTAGTAGGCAGTGTGGATGTGAAAAGAATTTCTGTTGCATGGCTGAGTTTTTCCGCTCGCCGAGAAAGTCAGTGAGACTTAAAAAACTACACAACAGTAGCTGTGAACAGGGATGCTGTCACATAGTTGGCAAAAAAGCGCGGTGGCGGCCGTAGATCTGGAGGTTGGATGTTGCTGTAGTTAGCCCATGTGGTGTGAGAGGCTGTCGCGGGACCGTGAACGTTCCCTAGTGTGGGTGGTAGTGTTGGTGTAGGTTGTCGGGGTGGTTTGTGGTGGAGGGCCTGTCCAGTATGAGTGCAGGCGGGCTGCGTCCTGTGGTGGGGTACGTGGTGAAGGAGAGGGTGAACGGCTGGAAAGTCCGGGTGGTAGTGGAAAACCTGGCGGTATGTTGTGGATAATAGCCAGGTTTCTGCTGGAGAGTGTGGCTGTGGGGTTGATGCGGTATTGTCCTGGGAGCCCGGGGCCGGTGGTAACAAATTGAAGGAGTCGTCGAGCCTGAGAGAGGTCATCGATCAGGCGGTCCAGCAAGATCAGATCGTTGCGCAGTCGGTAAAGGAGGTTGTATGCTCTCTGGTCCTGAAAGTAAGTCCGGCTTGGCATAGGTTCAGTGTGGAATGGGTGACGGCGGAGATGTTGGTTGACCATAGAGAGGATGTCAAAAGAGCCGTTGAGGGATTGAAAATCGGGTTGGGTACAAATCGAAGGTTGAAGCCAGCTCGGAGGGCTCTGTGGGAGGTAGTGTTGTGTATCATCGGGGTTGCTATGAGGGCGAGCGCGAGGATTGGCCATGACAGGTGATGGACTGTGATGGCGTACAAAAGGCTGCGGAGCTGAGGTGAGCCTGAAAACTGACAAATCGAAGGTGGGCAACTTGGTGAACATAGTCTGGGTGTGAAGTACTAAAAGACTATGCATGTCAGTGGATTTGTCACGCGGCACGCCGTAAGGAAAGTGGGTGAAACTGATCAAATGAAATAACTGCCAACTGGCGTGAGTGGAGATTTCTCCGGACGACTGTCTTCACTAAGCGGTCGCTCAGCAGCCGGCGGCAGCAGCGCAGCAGCAGGAGTCGTTGGATATTGTGAAGTCGGTGGTGTTGTGGTGGGGGAAGGGGAGAAGTCTGGTTGTGAATGTGGTGCTGGGGAAACTGCTGGTGATGTGGGTGTTGGTGAGGGGGAAGGTGCTTGTCTTGGTGGTGCAGTTGGTAGTGGTGTAGAGAAAAGTTGCTGGTCTTGCTGTCGTTGCATGTCTTTGAGTTCTTGCCATCGGGCTTGGCATTGCGCAACGGAGAAACCCACTCGGCGGGCCACAGTAGTCCAGTTGGGACGAAGTTTTGGGTTTTCTTTGAGTTCGATAAGGCGACAGTCAGCGTCGCCGTCCCAAGCGTCCCAATCGGCCTGTTGGTTCAGTGGTGGTGGGGGGTGGTTGCTTCCGCTTGCGTGTTGTGGTGGGTTGTGGATCAGGGGGTGTTGTCTGAGTCTTGTAAGGGTGGTGCTGGTAAACGGATGGGTGGTCTGGATGGTGCTGAGTCACAGGATGAGGTGGTGGATGGTAAACGTAAGGGGTGATTGGGTGGAGTTGGAAGTGGTTGAAAGTGTTGGCGGAAAGTGGGGTCTGCTTGGTGGCTGTGGTGGAGGAAAACCGTGTGGAGGTGTGCTACAATATCTGTTGCTTGTCGAAGCAGGTTGTGCACCTGCGAAAGTGCCACTGCGGTTTTGTGTAGGAGAGTTGAGGTGTCGTTTTGTAGAGGTGTCAGCGTGCTGCTCATGGGTCTGAGATGTAGGGGTGTGCAGTAGTCAAGAATCGTCACAGGTTGCTGCGGCAGCGCGCCAAAGCAGCCGGAAAGCGGCGAGTCTGAGGGAGCCCGTCATTCCGAGGCCATGCATATGAATTAAGCGAGCATCAAATTCCCACAGGCAAAAGTGCGAGTATGCAGTGCTGATTGGACAATTGAGTACATGACTTGAAGAATCACTCTCCACGATGCAGAAACTGACATGTGAAAGACTCCTTCAAAACAGCCGATACAATTCAAAAAAGTTCTCAGCAAACACTACGGAGCTAGAAAAATGGAGGGTTCAAAATGCCCGTGGCTGCTGCAGGAGGCTCTTTTTTGCTGCTACAGCAAAGGTTAGGTTGTGGTGTGAAACCAAAAGTGGATGTGGAGGTGGTAGTGGTGTGTGGATGTGTGGTAGTGGCGTTATGGGTCCGGTGGAGTGGAGTTGGTGGACCAGGCCAGTCCTTTGACAATGGCGTGGTCCGGGTGGATCACCCAGCAGCGGCCCTTCTGATGAAAGACCGCACCATGGTGGTCGTTAAGGAGGTTCATGGCGTGTTCCTCACCTCCAGAGGTATACTTTGTGGCAGCACCCCAAGCAAGGAGTGTGATGATAAGGGAATGGGAATTCTTGTGGAGTTGCCAGGTGTTGTGGATGATGCGAGCAAGCTCGTTGTGGTCATGGGGTTGGTTGTGGGTGATGCGAACGCCCTGGGCAAA
>CAXAMN010024325.1:0-13626 GCA_963970005.1 Durusdinium trenchii | reverse complement strand
CGTGGGTTGATTCAGCAAAGATCAAAACACTATTACAATTGCAGGAAAAAACGATTAATGTATTAAGTGGCTTTGTCTCATGATGGGAAGATGTCGATTCCTGATCTGAGGGTCCTGACATCGTTGCGAGAACCTTCTCTTTGTTGCTGGCATCGACGATCTTGTCATTCAAGGTGGCCAAGGCCTGGCTGAAGAGATCAGGACAATCTGTTTGGAATCGTTATAAAAGGGCATGCATGCATGTGAACAGCACATCGATCCATCGTCTAGTAAATTAATTACTGGATTTAATCAAACGTACTCGATTCAAAATACTTGAAGACCTGAACCCCAACTGAGAGACTTGGCGTTTGTTGGCCGGCTGATAACTAGGCCACTAATATTATAATATGCACGCATGCATGATTGGCCTTCTTTCCCTTTGCGATGACTTTTTTTGTTCGCTTTCTCCACTTCTCGCTCCTTTTCCTTTGCGGCCTTTGCATTCTCTCTCTCCAAGCGTGCCCTCCTCTTCTCTGCCGATTCCTTCTTATTCTTAGAACCCTTCTTGCGATTCTTTTTTTCCTTTGCTTCCTTTCTTTGACTTTTTCTTTTTCCCCTGTGGGGGTATGTGATGCACATGCGAGTGTATGTGACAAAGCCAATTGCTATGCGCTATGTGCCATGTATACTATGAAGACAACATTTTTGTTGCATGATTGTGACATATTCAATTCATGGTTTTAGTCATGCATGCATGCATCATGTGTGTGTTATTTACATTAAATTAATTTACACTAATCTGACATTGTGCTAGGTCGGCTGTCAAACATTGCACTTTGTGAGTGGCAAGACGACCAATGAACACGCTGCGCCAAACCTTGCTTTTCTCAGACTTGCTGCTGCTGCTGGACTCACTGCTGCTACTGCTGGACTTGGTCTTCTTCTTCTTCTTGCTATCTTTTGAGTCCTTCTTTCGTTTCTTGCCTTCTCCGGAACTGCCTGATCCAGTATCAGCTGCCTCAAATAGACTCTCCACTACGGAGTCTGACTGCTCGGACAGCATCTCCGAGTCCCAGACGAGGAAGAGCCGCATTTCCTGTGAAGCGCGAAAAGACAAATATAAGATCGATTAATTGGTCTCGAGTATTCTAGGAACATTTCAACGCTGTTAATTAATGTCAGTGCTGCTATCCCATGGGCTTGCTGCACGGATATAGTACAACAAATGTACAGTACGTACAATGTACTATAAATAATATAAAGCATGAAAAATGGAATCATCAAAAAAAGGTGTGTTGGTGTTGGGAATATTGATTTATAGTTCGAACACAAATTTGCAAATATATTGCAGAAGGCAGGGCGAAGTGTGAGCGAACATTTAATGATATTGGGAGGTACACTGAGCATAATTGTAGTACTAATTCGATATATCGATATAATGTTCAACACTTCTAGATTTCATGAGCGCAGACTCCGCGAAGCACACACTCACACAAAAGCCAGACTTATAATATAAGACGGCTCATATGCTGCAGACAAATAAGATGTCAGCCACCAGTAGCGTTTAAAGACATACTGTACTAGCTAGTGCACGCAACACGCACACCATAGTTTGATACGACACTGCGCCACGCTTCCAAAAAAACATGCAGTATAACCCGGCCTCGTTGTCTGGGCAGTCTGGGTGAACTTTGGTTTGGTGCTTGAAGCTCTCTGGATCATTCAATTTGCTATCGCAAATCATGTCTGCGATCTTGTGTGATCCGCCGTACTTGATACGGATCTGTTCCCTGGTGAGCCACACCCGACACCCACGTCGGGACGTGGTGGTTCGTTGTGTGACCCGCTTGTAAAAGCTGGATTCTACCCAGCAACCGTCGCACGCAATCCAATCTTCCAAAAGGACAGCGAGTTTCTCCGAACCTGAGATGGTGAAGCGCATCGTTATAAGTAGTTGACCTGCTAGCGTAAACTATACTCGTATTGTAGATCGATCGTAATATTCTTTTAATATATGTCAAGACTGTTGTGAATACAGATCGATCGGTGATCACAGTTGGATTGTCCTACACAATCTACACATGCCCCATCTATCAATCCCAACTGCAAGTTTGCGTTCATTGGATGCACAGCACCTGCGCGTGCACATGCCTTCGCAGTCAGGGCACAGTATTTTGCAGATTCTGCAGCTCGCCTCACTTCTGGTGGACACTTAGGACCTCAGATCAGATCATATAGACCAGCCACAATACACCCAACCCTCACTGGAACGTTCACGGTGGAGATCAGTGGAGGAAATATGGGCAAACAATCAAGCATATTTGGCACATGGATTTCTCCATTATAAAGTAGCCTGCATGGAGGCTGTGTGTCCAAAGCTGGTGCATGTTTAGTGGGTGTTGATGACATTGACATGGCTTCGGAATAAACACGGTCTATGATCAACACAACTAGTACGCACAAAAAACATGTGTTGTGCAAAGTTGCATGTTAGTCACATGCATCAGAATTAAAAATATGGTGCATGGCATGACAATTAATTAATACAATCCAGATATCACATACTCCACAGTGTACTCCACCAACCCCCAACTCCCCACCCTGTATCCCAAGACAAATCCGAGTAGCTTTGAAAGCTTCGGGAAAAACGCATGTATCTGGCATGCACAGCCTTCTCGGCTGGTGTCTTCTCTCGTCTGGCTTTACCTTTCTTTGTGCCTGCATCCTCATCACCCTTGTCAGGCTCATCTGTAGAGGATTTCTTGTGGCCATCCCCATCAGCGCTTCCTTTGCTCTTGTCAGTCTTCTCACCAGCACTCTTGTTGTCCTTTGCATCCTTCTCAGCTGAAGCCTCATGCGCAGGTTCTTCTACTTCTGCTTCGAGCTCTTCTTCTTCTTCTTCCTCCTCGGCTTCATCCTCCTCTGGCTCGAGATCATCAGCCTCTCTAGGAGGCAGATCATCCTTGTCCTCCTCAATGGGCGGGCAAGCTGAAGGGGTTTGCTGGATCGATGATGTGGCCCTTCGGAGGTTGTCCGATTGCGATCGTTTGATCAAGGCTTCAACTGACTGTACCGCCTCAACCTTTGCAATGGCAGGCGCCGGAGGCTCCACTTTCAAAGCCTTTGGCTTCGGGGCTGCCTTCTTTGCAGCTGGCTTCTTTGGCTTATCCACTTCAGAAGTCAAATCCTGAGGTTCAGGTTTACCCGCAATGCCAGCTGCAGCAGGCATCGGTGTCCCATTCCCCTGACCTGACACCAGTGATGATTCAGCATGTGCCTCAGTGCCATTCGATTCACCACCTCCTGCAACTTCAGGCTCATTAACACCGCTGGGTGCTTCAGGAACTGGTTCAGCAGCGATGGCTCCACCATTGCCTTCTGAAGGCACAGCAGGAGCTGAAGGCACTGCAGGTGGCCCGCTCTTTGGAGACATTGCTTTGACTTTCTTCTTTGACTTGCCTTTCTTGGCCTTCTTGACATGTTTTTTCTTCTTCTTAGTTCCTTTGCCGGAATCGGTGCGTGATCCAGCCGCTTCAGATCCGTCTTCAATGGCTTTGGCAGGGTCTGTGTGCTTTGGAGCAGAGGGTTCGTTTGCCAGCATCAGTGGTGGCAAGGTGTCACGACGACGAATCTTCTCTGGAGGTGTTTTCAACACTGGCACCCCATCCACAACCACCCGGGATGCTGGGGAAGCTTTTGATTGTTCACTTTCAGCGGCGGCCCTGGCTGCAAACATCGCTACCCCAGCTTTGGCATGAGCTAGAGCTTCCTCATCTGTTGCTGGTACAGTCGATGCGGTCGAGACCCCTCCTGCAAGCAAAAAAGCCATCGATCAATTAATAAGCAATGTGTGCTCATCATATAAGGCAGTCCAGTGGCCCATACTATTGAATTATCGTGATATCACACTGTACAGCCCACATGAAAAAACATAGACCGGCTGACAGGTTAGGACACAAGCCACTGTTATCCACTGTTGCCATGATATGATGTGCACACATGATGTATTGCACCGATCCAGTGTGTTGTATGTATGCTAGATCGATCTACCCGGACGCAATGGCAGTCTAAGGTCTTCAATATTCATGACACGAGATCGAGATGCGCTGAACATCAGCAACATCGGTGAACAGCCCGCACACTCAATCTCCTTCAGACTGACCACGTTGAAGTGCCGGCGCGACCGTACTTTCGACAGTCTGAGCTCGTCGGTCTTTCAACCTGAGGGTCTCCGTTCAACATGTCAACATATCACCGTGTGCATTCCTGTGACATGTCACACACTTGTGCAAGAAGATTATACCAGTGCAGTTCAATATAATTTATTAATCACATTTGCACTGCTCCAAGGCATGGACAGAACTGACAACCAGGCATATTGTTCATGTTCAGGATCAATATCATGGCCCAACCTCTTTTGGATAGAAAATAGTGCGTTTTCAAGTTCAACTTGCCTGTTGACACGCTCTGCTGCCCTCCGTAGTGCGTCATCTGCACTAAGCGGCATGAGGCTGAGCAAAACTCACCTACTACCCAAAGCAGAAATGTCCTCCGTAAATGCAATGTGACACATAGTTTCCACTTGAATTCTATAAAATGAAGAGCATTGTCAGATTTCCATGTTCACGCTGGTTCACGCCTGTTCACGATCAACAAAACCAAACCAAAAAAAGCTTGATTTTGGGGGGGGTCAGTTTCACGGGTCGTTCACGGTCTAAAATGGGCGTTCACGCTCTTATATGGGCGTTCACGATTGTTTCACGGTGTTTCACGCTTGGTTTTTTTTTCCCCCAACAAGTGGATAAAAACACAGAAATCATCAATGTTCACGAACTCCAGCTTAACCAGGCACAAGAGATTCATGGAATGTTTCTTTTCGCGTTCACGAATTGGTGCGAAGGGTGAGAGTCATTAACACTAACAGGCACTGATTGAGCAGGTGTGTGCTTCAGACTCATGGGAGTAGATGCACACCAGATTTCCCGGTAGACACTTCGCACACGCTCCACCTTTGCACAGGAGCCCAATTAGGCAATTGAAACATAGGCATCGCACAGCTTGGCTGGTTCACTTTCCAAAACATATCAGGTCCACCACAGCAACACCCCCAGAGTGCCTCTCATATGGGTTTGCAGTAGTCTAGCATATTCTAGCACTAAATGCTGCACGGCCCTCAACTGCGATGCTACTTTTAATTAGGAAATTGAACTGTGCAGGGCAGGTTTGCTTAGTCAAACAGCCCTTTTCGAAGCAAGGGCCGATATGCCCCTTCATGAACGGCCTGCTGCAGACCAGATCGAATCTGGTTCATTCGAGCATGCCTCCATTTGTAAGGAGCCTGAACAAGATGCATGGAGTTCAACAAGTTTCGTGTGTGCAATAACTACTTCAGACAAAGTCAGAACACCCTCGCACAAGCGCACAATGGTGGGGTTTGGGGGGGGGGCAGTAAACACATGACACACAGCATAGGATGAAGGTTTGTAATTACCGTCACCAACAGTCGGTCTGTATATAATTTATTTATACACTGTGCACCATGTGTGCTTCAGCCTGTCTAGGTTTTAGATCCAAATTTTATATTAAATATTAATTCTTCCACACTCACCATAATATAAAGAGACGGACTAGTAGATCAAACGACATATGATATATCGGAAGAATTATTAGCCCAAGAAGAACAGACTCAATGCAGGCCTGCAGCGGTGGATCAGCTGCAATTGGGATGAACTTCTTCAGCGATCCCTTGCTGTACTTTGAGGCATATTCCTTATGGGGTGTGGAAGCCGGGGAGGGATGAGGCTTGATACACGAACTGTGATCTTGCGCAAACTATTGCATCTCAATTGTACTAGCACTGGCACCATGCATGGGCATGCCACCAAGGGTCCATCCATTTCAGATGTGTGACAGCAAGGAACCTCGCAAACTTTGCGGGGTAGGCGGCTGAGCGCTTCAACCCCTTAGCACCGGTCCTTGGAGCACAAAGCGTGTTGTCAAGATAATAGCATGCACACGCTCGTTATACATGACATATTTCCAAACCCGACATGACTACAAACTTCCGCTTACGTTTTAAACTCATTAGCCGTAGGAGACATGCATGCATGCATGAGCTTAGTATAGTGCTTCCAAAAACAAACCGCACGATCAAGGTGATCTAACCCAAAAACGAGCCACACTTGAACTTTTCCCCCTTTACCAATGGTCTTCTTCACCGTCTGAAACTTGGCAATCACCTTGTTCTTAGCAATCCGACGTTTGTCCCGAGCCGTGAGCTTCGCGTAGAACTCCTTGATGTAAGGCCTCAACAACTGACTTCACCCAGGGTTGTTATATTAAATGCATGCATGCATGCATGTGTGAATTAATTCAATATAATGAGGCCAGAACAAGGTGCCGAAGAGAATTGTGGGTTTCGCGCTCGCATGCCCATACGCTCCCATTGGACTCGGTGGCAACAAGCATGAGACGTGTTTTCATTGTGGTAATAATAATAATAGTCTTGACTGATGGACGTGCAGCTAAGCTTAGGGCAAGCGCACGTGGTCCCAATACAAGGGTTGAAGGACTGTGGCCATGTGGATCATGTAGGGAAAGGATGGCATGATGCTCGAAGACGGCTGTTCTGCCAAGAAGTAGGCATCCCGGGCTATCGCCAGCAAACCCAAGAGTATGAAGCGGCAGGTGATCCTTAAATAGAGTGTCATGTATTGCTAGCTGATGTTTTGTACGCCATGCATGCACCGATGATCAAGTTTCACCACATGCACACAATTTAATGTCATAATTGACGACAAAGCTTCGAGGTGGCATCTCGAACATATGCCAAATCACGGTTTCCAAAAATGCAGTGTTTGCGACGGCCATGTGTACTGGAATTAATCCATACCCAGCTATTGCACGGTGGTCCACCCACCAGGACACCGCAGGGCCGAAGCCGGAGGATCATCAAGACCATGGCCTTGAACCCACACCTGATCAAGTTGCAGCAATGCAACAACATCAGCCCAGCATCTGAATTCTGCATATATATTATGCATGCATGCTATATACATCGTACCAGTCCGGTGTTCACACATGGTGCACAGAAGTGCTTTATAAGAAGTGGTTCGATTAGTTTACTACTGTCATACCAGCTACTGCCAATGGCTGCCATGTATACCATGTAATGGATTTCTTCGTGGCCAGCTTGGGTTCCAATAACGTACGTACAGTTCATGAGGCTGGCACCAAGACAAGATGTCCCCCCTGCTCACCCTCCTGGAGGTCGAAGTGTGCCCTGAGCAAGACCACTGGTTGCATTTCTGGGCTACTCCTATGGCAGCTTGGCCAATGGATTGGTGATGAAATTGAGATAGGTTGATTGAGAGTACAAAAGAACGAGGACAACTACTATACAGGACAACTAGTTGCTAGTTCCAGCTGACCAAGCTTTATTACCGTTGAGCTTGAACGATTGTCGAGGAAAATATAGATCGATAATACTCAATTATTAATATAACCATTCGAAGAATCTTTGGGTTCCTGGCGCTTTTGCTCCCTCAGCACCTAGGCGATGTTCAAGCCACTACACCACACAGGGTGCATATTTAACATTGAAAAGGCTCTCTCAAAAAGACGTCTAGCCATCTAGTTTGCATGTCACCATGTATCTTGATAACATGCAGCCATCGGTATACCGTATGTATAGTACATCATGCATGCACACCCCAAATGATACCGATGATTTAGGGCTGTTAGCAACTCTGCACTGTTTGCTGTTGACACAATAGCAGCTTGATAGAAAAATGCCTGGAGCACAGGACAAGATTTGGGTTCCGGACGAAAGGCCCTTGTGATCTCAGCTTTTCCACAGAAAGCATCAACCACCAGAAGGTCCTAGTGGCAGATGTGTTCCCGGTGGAGCAATGACATGCATGGCAAAGCGTGCATGCAGCTAAATGGTTTGACAGAGGCAAAAAATGGTCAAACTGTCATGTTGAGATTCAACGGAACGATGATTCCACATCTGAAGTGACTGCAGTGCAAGGCTGAAAAAAAAGATCGATCAATGTACTACATGTTTGAGCGTCCAACTCTTCTGCTTTGGTTCTCTGGTGTGTCTTGGGCAATCGAATCACATAGATGTAGCCTGGCCAGGAATTCAATCAAGTTTTGTACCATGTATGCCACACTCGGAGACACAGTCCCAGCATTTGTATAATTATAGTATAATGCCCTGTGTGCACGCATGTGCAATTTCCTTTGGTGCGAGGCCAGGCAACAGAAGCAAAGGCACACCCCATGACAACAGCAAGTTTGCACTCTTGGCACTGAGCGCCAAAGGAGAAGACCGCCATGTTCTACCCCCAGCCATCCTGCACTTTGCTGAGGTGATCTCAGGACAGCTTAACCTGTACTGTCTGAGCATCAGCAGCGGACACGGCAGGGTGCTTCGGCAGCAAGATCATGTTTGGAAATCACTGTGACATCAAACGAACATAGGTAGCGCAGCTATCAATAGAGGACTTCCAAAGAACACTGCTTGGGAGTACACATCAAATCGACTTTTACTGAGAATGTAGCAACACGGCACCGCTTCAAAGCAAGAGTGCAAAAAAAACTGTCCAGTAAAGCGATGTCATGTGAATGAATCGATCTTCACAAGCAGTACCATGATTTGACAATCCCATCCTATTTTGCGGCTTTTTGACCAAGGCTACTAGATTGATCTATTTCTTGGCTGGGCCCTTGCAACCCCACGGCATCATGGTTGGCTTCGGGATTCATGGCTACGCAGCATGTGCTCGGTTTAAAACTCAGATCATTGAAGCTTCTGCACTAGATTCATCAAACGCGTTTTCTCTAGAGTACGAGTGCTTTGAGACTGGTCCGTGTAGCAGGGCCTAACCCGAGCCAGACTCCGATGCTGCTCCCTAAAGCAGGGTCCGCAGTCTTGCAAAATTTGGAAGTGTTAGCACTCCAAGAGGCACATGGCCGCGACTTCTATTCAAAACTCTTTGGCCACCCTTTTAAATTTATCTGAGAAAGACAACTCCGGTTTGTGAAATACAAAGATCAGATGAAAAGGATCGATCGAATTGGATTGATGTTGATTTCTATTTACTTTTTATCGTCAAATATCGTCAGATCACCATAGTTGAACACCAGTTTAAAGTATTTATGCAATCCATTATTAATATTGCCATGGTGAAAGCTCCATGATCAACAAATCCAGCCATAAAACGAAAACAAATATTTTTTTTGCTCAACTAAGTTCGATTTGAGCAGAGTTCTTGATATCTCGATCAACATTCCATCAACGGCCAAAGATGACAGCTGGGCCAGCGAATGCTCACTGAGGAGACTGGTTGTTTGGCCACCCCGCGATCTCCTTTGCCAAAAGCCACCTGGGAGAGCCGTGGCATATCAAGTGGGTCTAACAACCGGAAGGTGCTACATCAAGCGATTGACCGATCAATTCTAGTCAGCTAGGTCGATCTATCTTGTATTGTTGCAATTCAATCAATATGTCACAGATCGATCATCACGTAAATTCAGGGTAAAACACAGATCAATAATTGATGTTGAATTGGCGTGAATCGATATAGTATATCGAAGGGCCACTTTCATCAAACTCGATGTGTTCTTTGTTTTCCTTTCCTGGGGTAGCCGACGATGGCTGGCATCCACCGTGCATAGACCATGTCAGAGTAACTCCTTTCTTTCGGACCTTCCAAGAGCAGTGCAAGCTGCAAGTTATGACTCTGTGCATGTATACACGTTATATGTGCATGGCTGCAGGACCATCTTGATTGAACAAACAGCATTGTATGTTGTTTTTGCACATCCACTGTATATTTATAATTATTAATATTTGCAGTCGTAATATTGCAAGAGGCTCACATGCAAAGTAGCTCATACGCTTGCATGCATGCATATGGCCTGCAACGTAGCTGATCCAGGTTCCCGACGTTTGTTGCAATTGGATACGCGTGTCTCCAATTCCGGTACCTTTGAAACTTGGAAAGACGCCGTGTTGCTTCGTGTTGTGGCCAACCTCGGAGAGACAAACAGTTGGCCCGTCAACCGAAGGAAGCGTCTACTACATGGTTCGATCGACATGGTCAATCTCACACAGTTCCATCAGCAGGAGAAAGCTGGTAAACGACGGCCATGCTTAGACCCGGGCACAACGCCAATACTGGACATCTTGGGTGTGTCCTTCTTTGCTTCTTGCAGATCAGGTGGGTAGACAGTGAAAGACCTGAGAACCACAGCGACCACACATAATATGAAGGTATAGATCTATGATCCTATGCTGGTGACATTTGCTGTTTTTATTGACAGTGGTTTTCTTACCATAATAGCAGCAACCATGATCTCGGTGGCACCGACAGGAACCTGATACTGCAACGTTATTTTGAATTCCAATTATATTATATTATAGATCGGTCGATTAATAGGTTTTATTGAAGTGCAGCATCATTACTTCAATGGCCAAGATGGGCACCTCTTGCATTGCTGCGACACGCAACAAAATCAAAGATACTGGGGACGGGGCATTCCAGTTATACCTCCGGATGGCAGAACCAAATACTCGTCGTTCTCAGCAATCGTTCTGAGGATGGCCACCTTTTCCTCCTGGATAGGCAGATTCGTAGATCCCACAAAACAGTTATAACAAATCAGATCGATGCTCACTGGCTGAGTTAATATACAGAATTTGCTTTAAAAAATCGATATTATATTTATATCGTCAGTATACTAGTTTTGTTGTCCTCCTGCTTTTGTGTCTCTGGTGTGAACAGATTGATCTAGATCAGCTAGTATTGAACACTTATTGAAGAGTAGCTTTTAAATGTGTTTTGTCTAAACTCCTTCAGTTGCTTCTTTACTGCTTCCTTATCCATCGACTCAGCCTTAGCCTTTCCTTCCTCGAGTGGCTCTTCCAGCTTCTTTTCCTTCCTCTCGATCTCCTCTTTACTCTCTGGCCGCGCAAATTTTGACTTTTTTCTTTTCTTCAGTCCTTTTCTCTCAGAAGCTGACTCTTCACCCTCTTTAAGGGGCTCTGTCGTCTTTGCTGCAGGGCGTTTTCCCAAAGTCACTTGACTCTTAAGCCGCTGCAGCTTGGATTTCCCCCGCCTCAACTTGCGTTTAGGGGATGACGCCGCTCCTTTGGAATCATGTTCCCGATCGGCCTTTTCGTCCTGATCAGCACCGTCCGTGGGAGCTTCAACCGGTTCTGCTGGAAGCTTTTCCTTTTTTTTGCGAGGTCTCTTCGCAGGCGGTTCTGCAGGTGTCCCACCACCATCCTCCTCCTTCTTATCATTTTTTGGTTCTTTCGTGGCACGCCCTCTGCCACGCCCCCTGCCGCGGCCTCGGCCACGGCCTCGCTTGGACTGGTCGCCTCCTTGTTCGGCTTCCTCGCAAGCTTCAGCCAGCGCTTTGTCAGGATCCTCTGCAGCTTCCTTTTGCATCTGCCTCAATGCCTGTTGGGCCTGGCAAGCGTGGCATGGAGGCAAGCAGAAAATACAATTGCGGGAAATCGTTTTGAGCACAGCTGCCTATATCCCAAAGCCCCGTAGCTTTAATGAGATAGGATGACATGATCTGACAACAATTAATACTATAATATTAAATTAGGGGATTTTATAGCATGTATTTGTTGCGTACGAGCTAGTGGATATACCACTAGCATCACGACACATAACCGCAAACAGCGATACTCTATGACCAATACCGCACGTACCATTCAAACATTTCATTATTGCAGTCCACAAGCAGGATACTTTTGGGCTAGCTATACGCTATATAGCTCTTTTGATGAAACCTTGCAACATTGAATTCCTAAGCCCATCACGAATACGAGTTTCTTCCAGAGTATTGCAAGGGCAACCCTCCAATCATTATGTGAGTCATTGAGCAAACATGATCGTGGTTTCCCGTTGTCAGAATTAAGTCTTTCTAGATACATGGCAATCATCAATCCCACAGTGATTGTCGGCTGATTGCATGTCACAATGTTTACTCTATGTCAGGCCTTCAAGATCTCAGCATGGTGCATCTTGTCACCTTCTTCCATGCCCTTTAGCTGACTCTCAACTTGCTCTTTCAGGCTCTGAGGGATGCCCAGTTGAGGAGTTAAAGGCTTTCGATCCTGGAGCCAAAGTGCAACTTCGATCAACAATCCTTTTAATTTAACAGCACATCTCACCAACAACGTGTTCCTTTTTTTTCATGAAGCATTGACATGTGTTTTCAGCAAAACACATGAATCCAAACAGTCCTTGAAAACTCCTTTGGTGGTGTCTTTTCCTTCTTCATCAGACCCTAGTACTTGTTCAATTTCCTGGAACGGGCGTACCTCTTCTTTTGTTTCCGGATCCACAACCTGTGGCTCTGCAATTGAGCTATCACCTTTGCTCTCTGCAGGCTTGCCTTGAAGAGCAGCAGAACCACCAGGAAGATTCGCGCCTTGACCAGTAGGTGGCATAGGAGCAGCCTTCTTGGGAGACAAAGCGGACTCACACTCACTTTCGATCTCTATGATTTGAAGCTCATGCCTTGTTACTGGCTCGATGCATTCATCACTAGTTTTTTCCTCCTCTTCTGGTGATTCCTCCCCGCCACAAGATGAAGAGTCGTCATGAGCAGTAGCTGGCACTTCGGCAGAAGTGCCCCCCATTTGAAGATCAGCTGGGATATCCCCACCCAGATCAGGAAACCTGGAAATAGGAGAGGGGGAATTCAGCTGCGAGTCTGTATACATCAACTGGGTCTCGGCCGTATCTGGGTTCTGGATCACCATCGCTTTCTTCGCAGCCTGATCGGAGCTTTCATGCACGTGCATGCACACGCATTATTTTGTGCTTGGATCAGTTAGGCTTACACATCGTTCAAAGGCCTTCAAAATCAACAACAGCATATATTATACATGCATGTCCGATGTCCTAGTAAGCTTGCAGGCCTCCTCTTGTTTCCGCCTAAAAGCGCCAACCCCTCTTGTTGGTGTTTTCTTCCCGTGAGGCGAGAGTATCCCATGCTCCTGGATCGTGAGAGAGGTCGACAAGTGCTTCTTCGGACTGTGTTCATGGATGAGAGTGGCCGCATTGCTTTGCACTTGGTTTCCCTTCTGGTTGATTCCTTACAACTGAAACCATGATTGAAAGTTCGAGGAACTTGCCTTTAAACACCAAGTGGTGAAAGCAGTCTTGGAATTACTTTACATCGAGGTTAAACAGCAAACCGAGAGTTTAGGTCAAGAGTTGCATGTGTGTGCAAAAGCATGGTAATCAGGTGCAGACTTTCACAATTAGTTGAACGTTTTGCATGAGCAACATCAACACTCGAGCGGGCGACGTGTCAAAGCAGTCCAGCAGCTTAGCTCGGATCACTTCTCTGATCTGATCCATGCATTGATGACCTCCTCTGCAGAAAGCAGTGACATCACATTGGTGGTGGAGCTCGTGGTGCTATGTGTCAACAAAAGCGGATGAGTGCGTCAATCCAGGGCATACTTTGTCACGGGCATGGCATGTACTTGGTAGCGATCTAGCTAGGCCATGTATAAATTCATGCACTGCATGCACTTGTTGTGCAAAGCAGTGTCGAGTGGCGCCAATTTGCCACTGATGGTGTCAGACGTCAACTTAGAAAAAA